>JAPEVF010000143.1:19086-43614 GCA_029747585.1 Pleurotus djamor | reverse complement strand
GTCATCTCTTTTATGCTGTGAGTGACATATGTCCTCACGCRACACGNATCATGGTTCATTCATCGCGTGGTAGACTGGGCTAGCTGCTAATGATGGGTGGAYTCGCTGAATCGACCATCACGCCAACTTCCAGTTGCCTCGGACGATTGATAGCTTCGGTCACATGGCCGGACATGCCTGGATTGYGGCTTCCATTGCCGTCGAATTGATTACTCCCGGTAGTATGTATACTTGCTGATTCAACTCCCGTTACGCTTCCTTCGAGTGCGGAGATGACAGTCAGTCTTCCAGTACCCCTCTCTTGATGGAGATCACAGTCCGTGAAGGCAAATGTGCCCACATCCTTCCCTCGCTTGANTTNNTATGAGATGGATGACACAACCTGTGTTGATCTGTCAATTGTCTCCCTTCCAAGCTAGTGGTACGTCTGCATCGTTTCCACATGCAAACGAAGGCAACTCAGTAATTCTGCTCATCAGATTTTGCAGACGTCATCTGTGCGAAGATGGACACGGGTGATTCTTGAAATAGCACAATAATTCTCCCTCACACTTCGGACGTGCTCACGGCGGCGCCCAATCTAACGGCGCGGTTGCACTCCTTGAGGAAAAGAATTTGTACTTTCGCCATCAGTTCCGTGACACAGGTCTGTACGTTGTTATTATTGAGCGATTCATCAATTTTGGAACCCATCATGATCCTGTTTATCCTAGGTTGGCTTTCCATCTTTGGCGCGGATACTAGGATGGCCTTCGTTTCTATTTAGGTCGCCGCTCTGACTTCTCCTGAGTAGTCTTCGACCCCAGCTATTGCTCGGATCCTGAGAAGACCATGCCCTCCGTGAAACTTTCGTAGGACTCTTTGCCGGATGCTCCACACGTATGCACGCTAATTGCACCTGTAATGGTCCTAGGTTTGGTCCTATGCTCATTGGAGTCTTTCTCAACACAATCCTTTATGGCGTAAGTTTAGTTCTTGTCCATGTGCACACTGGTCGTGGATGCTCACATATGTATATTATTCCATGTCTAGCTCCTTGTTTTGCAGGTGTGTACTTTCCACGTAGAGAAACTAAAGTGGCCGACCACCATTTCCTTCGTAGATGTTCATCTACTATCAAACATATAAGAAGTGAGTTCGCCCCCTTCTGCTCAGCCTTTGGAAGCCTCGAACATTTACGGATACATCTTTCTTCTTGTAGAGATGCAACTTGGATCAAATACTTTGTGCGCCACTTCTAACTATCCTCTAATACAGTAACCCTGAGTACTCTCAACCTCAGGTACTCTACCTCTTTGTCATTGAGACTATGAATACCGGTTTTGACATCGCTATGATGTATGAGCCGTTGATACTTAATTGGGGTGAAGCGGCCGCTTCAAATGTTCAACTACTTGGCTCTGACCCCTCTCCTAGGTTCTGCGGTCGCCACCACCTTCTTTCCAAAGAGTACGGCGTGCTCTTTTCCAGATTATTTGTGCTTGGACAACTAACAACCACATCAAAATCAGTGCTTGCAGCGGGTTCGTTCCTTGTTGAACTGGTGGACTGAGTCGTACTGACCTCCTTGTCCTCGAAGAACCAATTGTCACGGTGAGAATTTCGCCAACACTGAGGGAAGCATCGTATTCATCTTCCTCCGTATCATACAGGCCTCTATCTCGACTCCCATCCAAATATTCATTGCCTGGCGTATCCTCACCATTAGTAAATCGCGAATCATCCCTGCGATAATCGTGTTCTTTGCCATTGTTTCCCTCGGTGAGTCGATCACCTGAATACACAGGTGGACGTGGTTGATGAGACATCCCTCAGGTGGGGCAACATGGACTAGTGTCAAGCTCGCAATGATCAAGCTGTTCATTCGTAAGCCAGAGCTGCACTGGTGTGCATTGTTGTGGCTCCTCTCGTCTGCCATCTCAGATGGGTTAATCGCTTTCACACTGGTGTACACGCTGGTATGGCTTTATTTCTGATGAATTTCGTGCGATGGGCTCACACCTCTCTCAGTACCAAAGGAAGACAGGCTTCAAAGAGACAGATAACGCAATCAATCGAATCATGCGTGGTAAATACCTCACTCGGGATATTCTTCGAAGCCATGTCTAACTCTCCAAAGTCACTATTCAAACTGGGCTCGTGACGTGAGTTCCATGCGTCGCGCATTGATTAAGGTTGTGTCAACTGATATATTGTAGCTTCATCTTCGCGTTGCTGGACGTACTTTGCTTCATGGTGGCACCTGTGAGAGTCGTCCTCCCCTCCGTCCCACCGTGCACTCACAAGAACTATTTTTAAACCCAGCACACGACCTTGTAAACACCCCAATCTCTCCTTCATTGTGTCTGGCTCTCATTTCTACCTCTCAGGAATTTTGTTTGGGATCTTGCTCTGGGAAAATTATATTCGAACGCACTGCTCTCGACGCTGAATGCTCGCGCTGGGTGGAACAACCTGGCCAATGCCAATGCCAGTCACAACGTCCTCTTCGGCGATACTGGTGCTTCCTCCACCGTTGTTTCCGAGAATACGGTACGTGACGCAATTTTCTCAGTTTCTCAGTGAATGCAACATGTGCTCATCAACGGCGTGCTTCTGTTAATAGTTCAGGTTCCGTAACTCTCGAAAGTCGAGTGCGAACCCACAACTTGTAAGTTTGCCGATAGATTTTGATTTTTCCGCATGTGTCTCTGATTCTTTTCGACATATCAGGTTACCACCGGTGTCTTTGAATTGGAACCCACCGATACGTCCACGTTCTCTGTTGGGAAAGCCGCGAGTAACGCTGATATCCATGCTTAATCTTGGCTTCGCCACCGAAGAGCCTTTCAAGTATGTACTTACTACGTTACTACATACTTACTTGTCTTTGTTCTTGTGTTTCCGCGGATATCATCCATGCCTATGTGTCTTAATGACCAGTAACTCCTCCGACGTCCATCCCAAATTCCATGACAATACCATGAGGATTCCACGGGCAGAGTCACACGAGTCGGTGACCCACCAGTGGTTGGCCATATTCACAAACTATCAATCTGTCCCCTTGAATGTCGACCTCTTGATCTAAATTTAGGTTTAGTCGGGTGCGTTGTTGATTCTTGAAATCCCTTCCTTTCTGATCCTTTCTGATCGCGGCCCTTCAGTTTGGTCCCTACGGGCGTGGCTTCATCCTCCCCGATCGATGACCACGCGGCCTCCTAGGCCGCATGTGCATATGGAGCCGTCGACTTTGACGCAATTGATATTAGAAGTAACCTCGAACCATCACCTTCTTACAGGCGTGTCCTTGATGGCGAGCAAGTATGTATATAAACTTTAGCAGCGGCGTTGCCGTCAGGTGCCACGGATACTTGTACGTTCGAGCTCCAGAGCTACGAATCAATCCTCACTCCCCCCTCCTAGTGAGCGTCATGACTGGCCAAAACAAAAAAGACCATACGACGTCTCGTTCCTCCACATCCCAACATGATGACTTGGAGAAACATCCGGAGGGAAGCTCATCAAAAGAGAGCCTCCCATTTCCTACTGATGAACGACTTGAACGAACTGCTTGGGCGAAGCTCGACATCTGGATTCTTCCAGGTGAGCAAGACAACCATATCACGATTCTCAGAGGACCGTTTGTCTGAGGGACCGATAGTTGTTGCCATGTTCTACTTTCTCTCCTTCTTGGTGCGTCTGCTAATTATTGCGATGTTGTCCAAACCCAAATTTGCTCATACTAATAATTAAGGATCGTACGAATCTGGGGAATGCCCGTGTTGCAGGTCTACAAAAGGATCTCCATATGTCGAATACTGAGGTGTGTCAAACTCGTGAAGAAAACGCGAGATGCTGATACCATAGAACGAAGTATAGCATTGCTTTGACGGTGACTTACGTGTATGTGGACACACACACACGTCCTTCTTTGACCAAACTTATTGACGACGCTCAAGACCGTATATAGCGGCTGAGCTGCCGTCCAATGTTCTTCTCAGGGTATTTTGTATATTCCTCCGTTAGTTGCCTTTTTATTGACGTGTCGATGTAGATTGTGGGAGCCAATTACATGCTACCTACCATGTTGACAATCTGGGGAATCATTACAACCCTACAAGGTCGGCCTTGCACGCACCGCCCACTATAAGTGCTGACCCCACCCTAATCTCATAGGTGTCGTGCGTTCTTATCATGGTCTCCTGGCCTGTCGTTTCTTCCTGGGTCTCTTTGAGGGGGGTGTATTTCCTGGTTTGGTGCTGTATCTATCGCTTTTCTATCCCCGGCAACGCCTTCAGAGTCGGTTCGTACTACTACTTCCAGTCTCAGCGGTCGCCCTGTTGTTGACTCTCATGGGGCAGCATCTCGGCCTTCTTTTCTGCTGCATCCATCTCAGGAGCATTCTCTGGCCTTCTTGCTTTCGGGATCATCAACATGAATGGCATTGGGCATCGACCAGGATGGGCCTGGATATTCATTCTCGAGGGGTTGTTCACCGTTCTCTTCGGCATTTTCGCGTTCTTTTTCATGCCTCCCTCGCCCTCTCATGCCAGATTTTTGAGTGACGATGAGAAGCGATACATAAACGCGAAACTTCTGGAGGACCAAGCCATAGGGAGCGAAGAGGCAGATTCGTTCAAGTGGATTGAAATAGGGAGGGCTTTTGCACTTCCGCAAGTTTGGTTTTTGGCGATTATCTTCTTTTTCAGTGGTAAGCTTCCAAAGCACCCAGGTGACAACAAGGCTCAATGATACTCAGGATGCACGCTTTACTCACTTGCATAGTATGTTCTGGATCAATTCCTCCAAGATCAAACGTCAACTGACGACCAATTTCCCTTCAGTTTCACTCCTTCTATCGTCCAAGGCCTAGGATTCACTTCCACTCGTGCTCAGTTGATGAGTGTGCCTCCATTTGCGGCAGCATTTATTTGTTCAGCCATAATATCGTTCGTGTCTGATCGTTATCATTGTCGTGGTCTCGCCATTATATTCTGTTCCATTCTTTGCGTAATTGGCTTTGGCATGTTCCTCGGTACGCCCAGTCCCGGACTGCCCTCAGGATTGGCATTGATTATCCACTAGGTTCAACAAAGCACTCAGTGCAGTACGGTAGTCTGTTCCTGTCAATCACAGGAACATACTGCGCAGCACCAGCACTTTCAACATGGAGTGCGAACAACGCTGCCCCCCATGTTCGTCGCGCAACTGCGATAGCAATTGGCTTCATCATGACCAACTCCGGTGGTATCCTTGCTACTTGGCTCCTCGGATCACTATCCCCTCCTCCACGGTACACCAAGGCCACAATTGTGCTGCTCGTTTTCTCTATCGGGATGGTCGTCGTTGCGGCGATGAATCTATTCTACCTCTGGAGAGAGAACAAAAAGAAAGCCATATATAGGGGAAGTCGGACGAAAGTAGATGAACCAGAGGGACTTGGCGACAGAAGTGCATGGTTTGTCTACAACCTGTGATACGAAATTACCATATCTGCCAATAGGATTTATGTCACAACCCCCAGCTACTTTTGAAGGCCTCCTTGATCAGGTCGGCGGCGCGCTCCGCAATGACATATGTCGGTGCTTGAGTGTGTGCAGCGGGAATTCGAGGCTATTCACAAGCAATTCAAGTTAGTCGAGCAATTTCATACATGAGAGCTTTGCCCAGCTGACCATTACAGAAGCATCAACGATGCGCACGCCCTCGATGCCTTTGACTTTCAGGTCTGGATCTACCACCCCGTCTGGGCAATCATATGGGGACATACTCGCAGTACCGACGGGGTGAAATAGCGAGCCACTGTTGGAACGAATGTACGCATCTAGCTGTTCGTCGTCTGATATGTTGACGTTCGCAAGGGCACCAGCTGGGCTGATGATATATCCAGACCAAGCTGGGGCGGCGAGGAACCGAGAGCCGCTGCGTATGGCCTCTCGCATCGCGAACATATCGAATTCACTAATAAGTAGTCCCAGGTCGATGAGAGGAGGATCAAAGGGATCGGTGCTGTTGATTGTTAAAGAGCCCTCTTCATGCAAGGAAAGGAACGTCGACTCAGTATGCGGTGTGGTTCGACATGTAGTTCGAGATGGAAGGAGATGATATGTATACGTACTGGATGCGGGGCTCACAACGCCTGTGCTGAGTCCGAAGAAGTTTCCTGTCGGTGGCAAGGTGCTCATGCCATTCTAAAGTTTTCATGAGTTCCTTGGCTTTCTAACCATGCTCTAATGGCTTACTCCAAAGAACAGTTCCATATGGGCAGTATTCGGTCCAGCCGACGGGTCCTGGAAGTACTGGAAGATTGACGCATTCTGGGGAAGACGAGTCCATCCTATGAAGCTGAAGCGACTGGTCGCCAGATACCCTGTCTGGAAGCGATACCACTCTGCTAGGTCAGCTTCAAGGATGGTGCCATTTCGCAGATGCGTTTCAAATGTGTCGGTAGAGTTGACGACCCAGGCGTTCCGTGTGATGGGGTGGTCAAAGAGATTCTGGCCGACGTCAGGAAGGTGATGCAGTGTTGGAATACCGACTTTGGAGAGGAGCTTTTTGTCGCCAATCCCCGAATGAAGAAGGATATTTGGCGTTCCGATACTCCCCGCCGAGAGAATGACACTCTTGGAAGCAGTGACAGTCACTTTTGGTCCATAGGGACCTGCGAGGCTTGTGCCTTGTCATGAAGCTGAGCTGGTATATTTTGTGTTCTCACGGGAAGATGGAGACGTTACCTTCATTTTGGGCGAATTCAACGCTTCGAAACGATTTCTTGCCTCGGACCTCGCCCGTGCACAAAAGCCTGGAGACCCTAGCTTGGAGCAAGACATGGAGGTTCGGCCTGTTGATGAACTCAGGGCCCAGGTACGAGGTAGCGGAGCTACTCCTTTTGCCACCTTTGATGGTTCCCTGGATCCAACCTAGACGTAAGTGAGCCCAAGTGATACACGTAGGTTAGTTGTGCTCTTGCCTATGCCAAGCTGCTTCCCGGAGTTCATGTCAATATTGAAGTTGAATTCCGGAAGCTGCACAAGAGTGTGCAGGACCCTCTGATCGATAGGTCGAGAAAAACCTCCCAGACTGACGCCATTGATGCCGCTTGTGCTATGTACTGAAGGCTCAAGCTGACCTTGTACGTTGTGATGATCGGCGGGTGGAACAAGCTGTTCGTTCTGCAAGATCCTGTGATAAAGCCCACGGCCAGACAACGAGTTGGTGCCTAAAATACCTTGCGAAAGAAGGGCTGAAGATTATCCCATGACCATCCCGGATCACCGCTAATTTCTGCGAATCGATTATAGTCGTCCATAGAACCCCTTGTATAGGCCAAATAATCTTGGTGAAAGTCAGAGGGGAGCGGGGGTGAGAACAAAAGGCTTACTGATAGATGTGCTTCCACCAAGGATGTACCCTCGAGGAAGTGAAACCGAGAGATTGTTCAACGCAGCCTGGGGCACAGTCGTGTAGTTCCAATCAAAAGGAGTCTTGGGAGAAAGCTTGGTGCATAGAAATGGAACCTCTGATTCCAAGACTCTCTCATTCCTAAACCTTGGTTTAGCGGTATAGGCAGGCGGTATAGACCGAAGTACTTACGATCCACCAGCTTCTAAAACTAGGACGGATACGTGGGGGTCCTCTGTCAAGCGGTTCGCTACTACGTTTCCACCTGCCCCGCCTGTGGGACGGGCCAGGTCAGCGGATGTGGGTAGTAAACCAGCGGAGTAACGCACTGCCAATGATCACAAAATCAAAGTGTCGGGTCGGTATATCGGTAAAGTTCGTAAAGATTTTTCCTGCGCATAGTCCCGAAAGAAGGACGAGCAGGTATAGAGCTCCTTGGTGAGGTGCCATGGGGAACAAGGGAGCACTTCGTGCACCATCCCACGGGATGAGTCCTCTTATTTATGCGAAGGGAGAACGACGCAGCTAGCCATTGAGCGTTTATAAAGTTTTTCTAGCGTGAGCTTGCTTCTCATCTCGGCAATGTGAGAATGCATTTTAGGCAAGTCGCAGGATGGTGAGAAGCAGTTGGTGTCTGAAAACAGCGCCGAGTCCGCTCCCAAGGCGGTTAACTGACATTTTTAGAGGTGCAGCAATGACATGTATGGTGTAAGAAACGGCGTCGGTTGCTGCCAATTGTTGTTACCACAGATATGTATGCGTAGGATGTTTCTAAAGCCCGATCCTAAAGCTTCTCTGGCTTCGACGGGGCTGGGATTCTAAGACACCTATTAATAAACACACATGGGCTGCTCACTCAACTGCTCATTGCGGGTTAACATTGTGTGCATTAAATGAGTGTTCTAGAGACTGATGCAAAAAGGTTCAAAAGTCCTGCAATTATGAGGCTACAGACGACGTCGGGGGCATCGGGGTTGCGTCAGAGTCGGCCTCCGGTATAACGGGTTGCGGTGGGTGTAAAACGAGATTGCCTAGTCGCGGGGGCGTTGAACGGCTAATGAATTCCATGACAGTGGGTAGTTTATCCGCTGCCTGACGCAATGCTACAATCATTGTGCTCAACAAAAAGTGTTGATATGAGGAATTGGGGACACACCATCTCGAGCAAGCTCCTCTCGTATAGGAACACCACCAATCTCAAAGATAACGCGTCCTTTGGGCACCCTACATAGAACATGCAGTTAAATTCGTGTATCTTGTCAAAAACCAGAGAAACATCATACCGAGTTGCCCAAAATTCAAATGTGCCCTTCCCTTTTCCCATACGAGTTTCGTTACCCTAGTCTCAAGGCTTTAGATTCCCGAAGTAAACAATGGTTCAGCGACTATACTGACCTTAATGCAGACAGGAATGTCGGGGAAGACGCGTAGATAGACCTTGGATCCCTTAATGACCTTGATTTTCCTTTTGATGACTTCCTCCGCAGTCGTAAGTTGCTTCGCACTCAGCCGCACACCATTCCCTTTTATCCTGATTCCCCACTCGCCATAAGCCAGAGTTGTTCCTTTCGTCGAGCCTCCGGTCGGGATCGGGATGCGTCCCTTGTGTCGTTTGACATGTTTGACTTGACGAGGAGCTAATTGAGACCTTTGACGAGAGAAAATGTTCAACGGGCCAAAGCCGAGAGAGTTCTGTGCAGGACGGAGACTCCGAACCAAGCCAAAGGACTGGGAGAGAAGGGAGAGCATTTCAGAAATGTGACCCAGTGCTCAGGCGCCCGGAAGGGATCTAACGACGCGTGACACCGTCCTCCTAATACATAGCTCCTAAGTACTAAGTGATTCTTCCAGCTTCTCGAGTGGAGAGCGTGTTCGAAGAAAGGTTTCTGCGCTGGAAATATTCATACTGTTGGAGCCTCCAGTCTCCAGTGTAGATAGATATGCAGGTGAGCGCTATTCAGGGGAACGACTATGATGCATTCCGACAGGGTGGGTGGAGGGCAGTATCTGGTGGGAGACGGTATGATTGGAGGAGTGGTGGGAGTATGTGCTGTAACAAAAGTGGGTTCGGAGGGAGGAGAGGGATAAATGGGGGTTACAGGATCGATATTCAATGGAAGGCGGATGTATCGTATAACGTATGGGAGCAGGGAGGACGTGAATCATAAAAAGGGCATCTGAGAAACAAAGCAATGCGATATATGTACAGATGGTACCGTGAAAAGGGCTAGCAGTGATACATCGATTCTGAGTGATCATTAGAGCGAGTGGCTTCGTGAGTTTCGTATACTAAGAAAGGAGAGAAGGTAGAGATAGAGATGTGGGCAAAAGGAAGAGAAATGAACGTGTGGATGGAGGGCAAGGAAACGGTCACTGAGATGACTCAGTGCTTAAGCGCTTATGATCGAGCTAGATAGTCTTGGTAGAGAGAATCGACGAAAGATTTGTCGGTCTGTAAATTGTGTCTGTGAGCAAGTACGGGACACGATGTGAAACAACAACGTACGTGAATGAGCGTCAACACCTCTCTGACAAAATCGTTTCTCTCCAATTTAGTTTGCTTGCCAATCTTACTGGCGGCCGTGGCAAGAATGCTCTCTCTAGCAATATCACTAGTTGAGCGGGGCGCGGCAGGCAAAATGTCATTCTTGGTGTAGCCATTGACTGGCGCTGCAACAGCAACTGTCTTCGACGGGGCTTGCGGAGGAGCTTTCAACGAAGACAAAAGGATAGCTGGATCAGAAAGGGAAGTTGGGGGAAGCGCAGCGATGGGTGAGGGAGTGGACATCGCTGCGACAGCACGCAAGTGGGGCTGCCTCTGCAATGAATTTGGAACTGCTTCAGGGACGTTATAAACATTCCTGTCAGCTCCAACAACAGTCTTGTCAACCTCCGGAGACCTGTCCTTCCCATTCTTCTTCCTTCTGTCCTTCTTGTCTTTGTTATTTGTTGCAGAGGAACGAACGTTAGCGTCACTGCTGCTTCCGTCTCGTGAATGCAATGCGGGTGGCTTGTTGCCAGTGGTGGAGCTTGAAAGTCGACCATTGGTAGGTGCTGCTTTTGAACTATTGTCATGTCGTGCCAGTGTCTTCTTGTAGACGTTCATGTCGCTCAGGGCACGGGTGTCAGCAAAGTCAAGTTCGAGAATTTCATCATCGTCACCCCCATCCACTACAAAGCGATCATTGCTGGTATTCTCCCAGAGCTCACCACCTGAGCGGGAGGCTTGTGTGTGGTGACCGTTGACAATGGCTTCGTGTTGACCGTTATGAGAAGGATGTGGTGCAGCAGGAGGGACTGCGGCCGTGGGGGCGGTAGGTGGAGCAGACTTCTTGTTGGGGTAGACAAAGTTTTGGAGACGCGATGAACTGGAGGGTCGATCGTATCCATATCCATTTGTAGGAACGCGAGGAGTGACATCTCCGTTCACAACTTCCCTGCTTCCAACAAGGAGGCGATCCAACACTGTACTTGACTCAGAGTGACCGCCATCCGAGGAATAATCTCCATCATCCTCATCCCCACCTTCCCTCCCGCTCCTCCGTGTGCTCGAGCTATCGCTAGTGCGAGTACTCGACGAGGTGGTAGTGGGCGCCGCGGAAGACGCTCGTGACGAAGGTAGTCCCAATAGCGTCGAGATGACATCTTGATTGAGTATCTGGGGTAGAGCGGAGGTGGTAGGAGTGGGGGAATAAATTATAATGGGTTCCGGTTCAGGGTTGGGTGGGTTTTGAGTGGCTCGCGAGCCCGAACGGTATGATTGAGAACCAAGGGTAGCTGTGAGGGAAGAAGAAACAGAGGACGATTGGCTTAAGGGTGCGGAAGCTGTGGTTGATGTAGAAGTCGAAATGGTGGATTGTTGACTAGTTGGCGTCGCCGAGGCAAATATGGAATCTAGCAACGCCAATCCGGTTGTAGATGCACTACTTGTGGATGAAGTGGGTGGAGGCGATTTTGCCTTTGTGGTACCACCGAGGCTAGCAAAGAGACTGTCCACCGTGAGCGTCTGTGCCGTCGGTGGAACAGAGGGAGGAGGAGGGTTCAGTTTGGCAAATAATTTATCCAGCTCCGATGTATCAGCTGGTTTGCTTGTGCTACCGTTCATCAAGCCTTTGAAGAGACTTTGTACAGGAGTGGCAGGTTTCGTGGAGGCAGAATGAATGGCGCGGTCAATGCTTTCAATGTGTGCATCGGACTCGCTGGCAGGGGGGACGGAAGCCATGCGATGGATCATGTTGAGACGAGGGGGACGATCAGGACCGTATTTGAACTCTTCAGGATATGGAAGGTTTTGTTTGATGTATGAGTAGAGTCTGGCACAAGGGATGCGCCTCAGTAAAAGGGGTGTCGAACAAAGGGAATACAAGGCTCACCGAGTCATGACATCCATCATTGAATCGGCTGAATCATGGGCAAATATCCAGAGTCCAACAGTAAATCCTTGCCCTTTGTCCATCTGCTTGAGTTCCTCCTCTGAGACACCAATGTCCCATTCAGGAGAAAATTTGTCCGGTATGGGTCTTCCTTCCGCTAATGAAGTTTGTAGTACATTTTCTAGTCGGCGAGCGGTCCACTGAGGATATGAACGCATCATCAAGTAGCGTCCATGTACACTAACGTTGTCTTCTGGGTATAGGCGTTGTATATAATCGGACATACCCATACGGTTGAGGATGTAAAATCCGTAGGGTGGATATGAGTCTCTAACCCGGAATGTTATCGATAAAACACCGTGCTGAAAAGAAAAAAAAGACGCACCTTTCATACAAAAACATGCTCCCCTCATACCCCTGCTTCTCCCACTTGTCTCCGTTGTGATGATACACACATACATGGCTGAACTGATCGAATATGGAAATAATAGATGGGTCTCTCCTCCGAAGGACCTTGAGATTTGAAATGTACAAAGATGCAGACGACATGGCGGGTCTGTCTAAGCCTGATGCTGGTGAGGGTTCGACGATGGGTGGTGTCGGCGTCGGTGCGATGCCACGGGTGCTTGGTGGTCGCTGTCGGCCAAGTTGGCTGGCAACTTGCTGGCGGGGGACATGAGGGCTGTTACGAGGGCTGCTGCTAGCGATAGAAGGGGTTCGTCGAGAATTCATGGTGGTTCAGAAGAAAGCGTCTGGTGATGTGGACGCGCAATAGATCGTGTGGTCGTGTGGTCTGTGCGTGACGATAGGGACAGCACCATGACCGGAATTTGCAAAGTGTTCCCACGGATAGCTCCTATTCATGCAGGCGCCCCTCCTGTTCCCGTTTTTGGTTGGTTTTTTGGTTATTTTTGGCGTATGTGATCTCGAAAACAGCTCGAAGAGGCCGACCACTCTCTGAAGCCCATCTGCAGGAGATGATCCAGTAACCGGCATCTGTATATGAACAGTAGCTGATGCCAGCTATGGGAACTCACGATCTCTGAAAGCCTCTCTGTTCGTAAAATTTCCGAGCACGGGAAACGGTTGTTCACATTGTGTTGTTGTTGCGTTGTCGATCCTTTCTGGGACAAATTAGTGCATATCGATGAAACTATGCAGCTAACAGTCGATACCATAGCTCTAGGAACGCATCTAAGGATCTATATTATATGTTCAAGCCGAAAACGATACAGAAGCATTTGGTGAAGTTTTTCTATCCTCTTCATACAAACGATCAGCGACCTTCTGAACCTCTTCCTTCCAGTCTGTGCGAAGGACCACCCACAACTCCCAGAAACAATTGTTGACGAGCGCAACGGTTAGGCCGATCCAGATGCCAAGTAAACCCATCGATGCCTTGAAGGCAAGGAGTATTCCGATGGGAAGACCTAGCAATCTGGCTGAGTGTAAACTAGAAGAGATGGAGCAAAACCCACTTACCGATGATGTAGTATCCGGTGAGATTCAGGTACGCCCCAAGTGCCTTACAGAGGAGTTAGCCCCGAGAACCCTCTCTGAAAGTCAAAGCAGATCACCTGCAAGCCTCTCGCTCGGAGCGAACCACCAGCCACCGCACTAGCCGCATCAAATATCTGGAATAACCCAACCAACGGTAGGATCCTTGCGACAAGCAGATTGACCTCTTCGTCATCATTGAATAATTTGGCCCAGGAGTTTCTGAAAACGATGAATACAGTTGTCGTGATCATCGAGACCGCAAGACCAATCAGAAGCCCGGCAGTCGACGCGCTCTGAGCATGATGAGGCTTTCTTTCACCGAGGAAGTTTCCTATTCTACATATTCCAGAATGACGGGAATTAAAGACCGGTGGTCATAGGTGAAGGTTAAGCGGGAGTAGGGACCAACCTAACTGAAGCGGCAATTCCTATGGCGTATGGGACCTGGAATGTACACGAGGAGGAAACAATCAAAATCGACTGAGTAGCAAGCGAGACTGGACCTAGACTTTGAAGGTGCGTGAGATATGTAAAATGGACTTCCGTGAAGAGAGAAGGGTGCGTGAACTAACAGACTAGCAGCGAGGCCTGCGAGCTCCCATGCCCACCATTCGGACGCTGTTTGGCCTGAGAAGTATTACCAATTAAGAAGGAGGACCGACAAGTAACAAAACCACGTACCTACGCCAGCTAACCCCAGAGCACCCAGCGTGCCCAAGTTCGTGAACATCTTGGAAGATATCGGATGCCATGCAGTTGATGGCACAAACAGGATGCCATATATTAAGGAAAGCAATGCGATGATGTTGAACGATATGGCCGTGGCGATCGGTGCTCCAATGAAGCCCAACCCAAAAGGCTGAGGGCCCCAAACTATAGATATCCCCATCCTGAGTGAGCAGATAGAAGTGTAAAAGAAGGACGGTGAGAAGGACAAACCGAGGAGATAGTTGAGTAAGATGTTGATCGGTGCTACGAAGGCAATAATGCGTGTTGGAACCGAGAACAAACCTACGGGTATAGGTGTTAGTGTGAAAAATAGAGAAGGATAAAAGTATTCGACCTACCCTGACACTGGAAATAGCGTCTTCGGTACCCTAAACGTCACCAATGGAAAACATGGTCTTGTGAGCAAACTAACCTGCTGATACAGTTGAACGCGTAGGCTACCCATGGGGACCAAGTTAGTTACGTTCCGCGAGTATATCCACCCAACACAAGCGATAGCTCACCAGGTAGCCCCAAAGAAGCCCACTTGAGATACAGCGCCGCTAGAGCCGCGACTTCTGGGTCTTGCCTAGCAAGTAGTAGAATCCTCTCCGCATTAAACCATATGCAAAACACTGGCTGTATGAATGTCAGTCAGATTTAAACGTTCATTACTCGGGGCGGGATCAGAAAAGTCCTTACGATGAGGCAACCGAGGGTGATGACAGCTGCCAGGTATAGTATTTTCTTTTAGAAGACCAAGAAGATATGCCGTCCAGTAAATGGTGCTCACACATTCGTTGTGTCCACAACCCCACCAATTGCGGTTGGGGTGACGTCCACGCGGGTGGGAGCATGGTATCCAAAGCCGCTGACAATCCTTGGATAACAGAAAATCCTGAAACATTGGCAGTCATAGTGCCCAATGTTACGGCCGCAAGCGCCGTAGTAGACAAGTGCCCAATCGAGACGACAGAGGCCATGATGAGACTGTATTCTAAAAGGTACGTCCTAGAGCAGACTTTAGAAGGGCAGATTCCCCGCAGGAGGAGAATGACTCACCAAAACACAGGAATGGATGCTCTCGTTAGAGCTTTTAATTCTTGTCGGAATGCTCGCGACCCGGAGGCTCGCAGGTGTACTCTATCAGGCTCGTCGCCTGAAGATTGGAGAGGTCCGAGGAGGGGGCGAGTCTCAGAACTTTGGGAAGTCATACGAGATGGAGGTCAGTGAGTGAGAGGTGTGTGGAGACCCCAAATGTTGCCCCACCGCATATATATTGGATCATAGTTCGGATCGGAGGACAAAACGTGGGCGACAGCAGTATATTTTTCGATCGAGATTTCCATACCGAAACAAGCACTTCGAAGGGATTTATTTATGCGAAAGAAACGCTCCGAAGAGATAAGAATTAAGGGACTTGCGCACACAATAAATCTAAACGAACAGCGGGACGTCTAGTTTTCAACCCGACTCTCAGCTCTTCAGGCTTCTTAATGAGATACGCCACGAAGCTTAGCGATTCTTGACGCGCGTCTCCGTTTGTTCAGATGCCCCCAGTCCTCCTTCGCTGGGGAGACATCCGCCGACTTGGGTTTGGGTTGTGGCAAGGTTGCTTTGTCAACTGGCTTCCACAACCACACCGTTACGGGGGACGCCGGTATAGGTGCTGCTGACTGCTTGGTCGCGTTCTTGTTGGCAGCCTTCCCTGGAGCAAGTTCCTTTGGCTGGTTAACAGCACGGAGACGCGTCGTGCGCACGAGTTGNGATTTCGCGTCTCCCCTCCAGAACAGGAAGAATAGCTCTCTTCAAGAAACTGTCGCAATATGAGGATTAATTCCGAATGAAGGGAAAACCCATAAGTCACGCACGTCTTCGAGTATATGGGATGTTCTGGATGAGGAGGTTTGGGAATGGGGTTTATGAATGCGGCTCGGGAACCAGTCGGAGGTGAAGAGGGCTTGAAGGAAGATGTAGGCGACTCTTTTAGGGAAAGTCGATACAATTCGGAGGTCGTCAGGCCCGACTTTGATTGTGCACCAATTACGCGGCGCACGATGGAGATACCCTCGTTCAGCGCAGCAGGCGAAGGACTGGCAAGTTTCGCGAGATTCATTTTGAGTGGGAGGAGAACCTTGGACCGACGACTTGAAGTTGCAAGACTTTGTCAAAATTAAATTTTTGTCACTGTTTTTGGTTCCCACGGTCAGAACGAATCTCTCAGGATTAGAACAACGCCGAGTCACCATTCTTCGATTCTCCCATCATCGTCACCTGCGTAGGCCAAGTCCAAATTCTGTCTTACGATGAGCGACAGGAAGCGCGCCTTTGAAGGCACCGTGGATGCCTCCAACAAGAAACCCAAAAGGTCCGCATTTCTCCACTCTTTCGGACTGTTAGTAACTTGATCTTGCTTTGCAGCGATGTGAGTACGGTTTCCCCTCTCTGTCAAGGTGAATATGCCTCCCAACTCAGTTTCTGACGCGCTTCTATAACCTTTTATCCTTCAGAGTACTTCAAATGGTCTTGGAGCAGCGGTGAGTTTTCAAATCTTACATGTCTTGATGCAAAGCAGCACCAATGCCCCATCCGCTGTAGAAATCCTTGATTGAGCAGAAGAGGGCGGAAATTGCGGCCAAGATGGCTGCCATGAAGAATAAAATGGCGGCATCTACCCCGTCATTGGCTGCACCTATTCCATCCAAACCTGCCGTCGCAGCACCCGGCCTAGCAATTCCTACTCCTCCTTCAGGACCCTCCACCCCTGGAACACCTGGAACACCCTTAGCTGGAGTTTCGGATGATCTAGCCAGACGAGTAGCAGAGGCAAAACGAAGGGTCGCGGAGGCACAGACGAAGGTAGCCGTGAAATCAAATCCTTACATGGTGCGCAGAGCCTTTATTCCGCTTCGACTCGAAGGCTCATACTGGCTGTAGTCAACCACGCAAGTGAAGAAAGCCAAGCCAACAGAGCCAGCCCAACAAGGCGCAGGCCTCAAGATGGCTGCCCATCCTCTTCTCCTCGACACCACGCCTGTCGCACCGCAGTCAAAGAAGGACCGATACAAGCCTATGCAGCCCAAATTTGCCTCTATTAAAGCTAACGAACGCAATCAACCGACCCCGCCACCGCCACCTCCTTCTATCCCTATCGTCGATACTTCGAACCCATATACCTCGGCACCCGTCAAGGATACTGGGTTTGATGGTGCTCCTAAGGAACGCATGGGCCGGTCCTTCCGATTCAACTCTAAAGGCAAATATGTCCAACTTGCGAACCAAATGCGACAGGAACAACAACTCGAGGCTCTGAAACAGCGTATCGCAGAAAGTGCGCGTAAGGCTGGTTTAGATTCCGAATTCGACACCTTGGAGAAGAACATCAGGGTCAGTCTTCATGGTTCCTTCCGAATGACACTGTTGCTCAACGTTTGGCATTCAGCGTCTTCCACCTCCCGAAGCCGAATGGTGGGACGAAACGTTACTTCCTGGTGGTTCTTACAATGATCTTGCCTATGGCTTCTCTTATCTTTACATCCATACGGACGACTCTCCGATCACACTCTACATTCAACATCCTATTCCAATCCCTGCTCCTGGCGACAAAAATAAGATTGCGCTTAAACCACTGATGCTGACCTCGAAGGTTCGTGACGAAGATTCGTCTCCTCCGGAATTCTCGCTAATGCGGACCTTAGGAACAAAAGAAGATGAGGAAACGACGCCGCGCAGCTGAGCTCCAGGACAAGCGAGATAGGATTCGTATGGGTCTTATTCCCCCTGACCCTCCTAAAGGTTGGTTCATTCCTCTCTACTTCTGATCAGTTGCTAATCGGCGTAATTGGTAGTTCGCATCGCAAATATCATGAAGGTTCTTACATCCGATGCTGTTCAAGATCCTACCAGAGTGGAGGCACGCGTCCGACGTGAGGTTGCCATGCGCAAACACGGCCATGAGAAGATGAACTCTGAACGAAAGTTGACCGACGATCAACGACGCGAGAAGATTGAGAACAAGAAAGTTGAACAAGAGAAGAAGGGTATATATGGTGCTGTCTTCAAGTACGCGTGTCTTCCTGCCTGGAGGCAGGGTCGAGTTTCCAGCTAATGTCATCTTGTTAGGATAAAAACGCTGGCGCATCCACTTCACAGGATAAAAGTCAAGAAGAACGCGGAGCAGATGAACCTGACGGGGGTCTGTATCTTCAACCCTGCATTCAGCATGGTCTATGTCGAAGGCGCAGCGAAGTTTATCAAATCCTACAAGCGCCTCATGCTCCATCGTATCGCATGGACTGAAGCTCCTAGGCCTCGTGGAGGAGAGGAAGCCGAACTCGACGAAGACGAGTCTGCTGAAGGACAACAAGACAAGGGGAAAGACAAATCTACTGAAGATGAGCCTGACAGCATTTCATACGAAGATAACAAGTGCTGGCTGGTTTGGGAAGGGCAGCTGAGGGATAGATCTTTCAATACGTTCAGGCCTAAGAGTTGTCCCACGGATGGATCTGCTCGAGAGGTACTTGGTGATAAGTTGAAGGGGTATTGGGATCAAGCCAAGAACTGGAAACCGGAGGAAGAAGAGTTGTTCTAGGCCCCTGCCCTTTCGACCGCTATAACATTCAACTGCCCAACGCTTTTATGTCTCGTTCCTATGCCCTAGGTAGCATTCATATCTACCCCATTGTCTGTGCGCGGGTCCCCTGTTCCTTTCATACGTTCGTTTAGTATTTTGTTAATTATTTGGTACCTCTCTTCGATTGTCTGAAGGTAGCTTTCTGTGTTGTCGTCTGCCATATTTCCAGCTGGTATGTCTAGTGTGAAGGAAGGCGCGTAAAGAGGGAAAGCTGAGTGATCGGGGATCTCGGTATCCAGCGAAAGTGGGTTGTCCAGCCTGTGTTGTGTGAATGGCATCCGACAAGGGAGGATGGACCCGACTTACAATATAGAGGTTAGGTAGGCCCATGCACGCGCCGCGTTTGGGGAGTTATACCCACCTATAGAAGTGAGAGGGCAATGGCAAATTTGTCGAAAATTCGACGGAAATGAAACAACTTACCGCCGCCCAGGTAAAGCTTCTTCCCTCTCCACTCCTTGTGTATACGTTGTATGCACCACCCATATGAACCTTCATTCGCACCCAAAGACCAATTGAAAGTCGCACAAGGATCGCCAGCCAATGCATCGAGGCCACATTGGATGACGATGATGTCGGGATCGTAAGTACTTCTGACACTTTCAACAATCGGCCAGATTCTTGCATATGTCGAATCTGACGCGCCTTTGCAAAGTGGTATTGAGAGTGTGAACGGGTCGAATTTCGCATGGGTTGGGTCTGGGAGGCCAGAGAACTCGGATATTGGGAAGAATCCAGAAGAGGTGTGGTGGATACTTAGTGTCTGTTCTATGCTATCAGTTCAAGAGTTTTCGGTAGCTCAGGAGAAGGGTGCAAAATCATACCAATATCTGCGGTGTCGTAGAGGGACGGGACGTGTGGAACGCCAGAGAGACAGCATCGGAGAAGTGAAGGTCGAGATCGAGGTACATTATTCGAGATTTACGGTGGGTTATTCCCAGCTTCTGCATAGGGTATCGTTTGAGAGCCAGTAAGGCCAAGATGCAATCTGCGACGTAGCAGAAGCCAGAAGCATGAGACTTCTGAGCGTGGTGTCTATACATACCTGCAAGGTCAGATGCGAAGCGAAACAAACGATGGTATTACCTTCCACCGTCCCAGCAAATCGCTTCGTTGAGGTTCCCGTTGATCAGGGATGAAGCAGCGGTGAGTGTCGCGCCAGCAACAAGGGGGACATAGTCCGAAAGTCCTTTGAAAATAGGGCAATCCTAATATGAATGAGTCGGCTGTAAGCATTGGTCGAAAAAGAGTTTCGATCGGTACTCTACATACGTCCTCCAGACCAAAGTCGGCCGAGTTCGAGCTACCGCCCTCTTCCTCGGCTTCCGCTGAGCGTCTTGGGTTGAGAACAAAATCAAGATAGTCATTGGTATGGTACATGGAGAGCGCATCGCGCAAAGCACGCTTTGGGGTCAAAGGAGCAAGCTTGGGGTCGGACGAGTAGGAAGGAGACAGAAGACCAAGAGAGTGGATCAAAGAGTGGACTAGCATCGACCTCATACGATTCGACGGAAGAAGCGATGAAACCTAAATTTCATGAACGGAGGACAAGAACAATTCTGGCATGAATTTACTTTGATGAGTTCATTCGAGACGACGTATGTAATCAGTCTCGGTGTTGGTGGGTCCATGTTAGTATCGAGAAAGAGTTGGTGGGGATTACAGATGGAAGTTGGCGTTGAACGTTGAACGTTGGAGAGAAACAAGTTCGCGGACTCCATTGTCAACTCACTCCTAACCGAGGCGTATCCCCCTAATGCATATTTACACAAGCAACGACCTCGAAGCCTGCGACTGCCAGACTCTATGAATTCTGTTCTTCAGTTGACATGCCATCTCCAGATCATAATGAATCCGTGTTATGAGAACGAGAACAACCACTGGCGCTCTAGGGATGTTGATGCTTGGCTGGTTGGGGGCCAACAGCAAGATGCGGAATGTTGAATCATTGAAACGGAACAGCAAAGTAGAAGAGAAAATCAACGCGCCCGACAGATGACCTCCCCAGGAATCTTCAGTTGTAATGCCTCCCGAGCCTCTAACCACTCAAACTCCTTGTTTTGTGTCCGAACCACGGCAATTTCCCCCATTCCTAGTGGCTTCACCTTCTGCGCGCGCCGTCCTGAGCATATAAGCCGTATTTCTGACAGGTCCATGAAAACGCGTTTGCTTGGTTTGCTGATGAGCTCCATGTCGTGGAGAACTGGTCTGTCATCACGGTACTTCAGCTCTGCCCAAATTCGCTTCTTTGAGTCAGAGACTTCGTGAAAGTTGGTTGGGTTGGGGGATTCGATTGTCCCTCGAGTGAGATTTGAGATGAAACCGGAACGGAGAAGAATGGATAGGATTCCGAGATTTTGCGTGTTGTGGTCTACGGCAATTTGGAGGTGACGAGCACGGAATGCATTTTGAACGCGTGCACAGAGGTCATGAGGGAGGGGCATCTATGGTGGTCCTTTAGTTGAACGAAGGCGACGTGGTCGGAAATGCAAACGACGAACTCACATTGACGAACTGACGGCGCAAAACTTGGACGAAACGCCTCCGAAATTCGGTTGTGATCATCGGAGAGCTTCCCACGATCAATATGATATTCGCACAGTCACACTGCTAAGTTGGTGGTTACTAACTCCTTGGTTCACACCTCGACATATTCCCCGTGCATGACTAGCTGATATTTCAATAACATGTCTCTCATCACTGATACCGAGTGAGTTTTGCCGTTGAGGTTATGGAAGCAAAACTGCTTATGCAGACCAAAGCTATCTAATACACCGACTTCGCCTGTCCTATCTTCGGGACGTTGAAGACCCATACGGCGCACGCATCATATCATTGGACCCATCGTACCAAACGAACCCGTACATAGTTGCGTCAGGCCTTGCAGATGTGGATCGCTGGCCAGAGCTTGCAGCACCTTCTAGCCCCCAACTCAGCGAGGACGAAGATGGCGATCGAAAACAGTCTGCTTTCCCTGGTGCCAAGCTCAAGTACACCCAAACTATCATGGGGAACAAATCAGGTGCTTTCGGGCTGAGAGTCCATGGTAGACGAGCTTCAGAATCAAAGAGGCTATCTGGAACACCCAGGCAGGCCGATGTCAACGTAAACTTCGTTTCTTCAGGTGCGCCTGTGCAGGATGTACTTGGAAACGCACCGCCTATTACGAGCAACTTGGCACAGAACGAGAATGGTGATGGATGGGTAAAGGTGGTGGGTCCTTCTGATGACTCTGGCAAGGAAGATGATGGAGGGGGAGCAGACGCGAAACCACCAGATGCGCCAGAACCCCCACCTAAAGTGGTCCAATTCATGCCCAAGTTCAAAGGCGCTGCCGAGATGGAGAGGCGTCGCAAGGCTCGGATGCTAGCACGGAGGCAGCCACCTGGCGCAGCGAAGCCAGTCCCCATCTCCATAGACTCGTCTTCAGAAGAAGATGAGCCTGCTCCTGCGATCGACAGTGATGTAGACTCTGACTTTGGGGTACCGACAGCAACCTATGATGATGACTTTGACCCGTACGTCTGACCTCATCGCATCTTTATACACGCTAACATCGAATGCAGCGATTTTGCCGCACCGCGAACTCCAGGAGTGAATTCAGACAGCCCCTCGGACGTCAACTCCGTTCTCTCAAGCTCCATACCGTCTACCACCAACTCTTCTGTTCCTCTATCTCCTACTGCCCCACAACCCCCTCGTAGAACTGATGCGAACCTCAACGTACCCAACGCTCGGCCCCCTCGCCTGCGTTCTAAGGCATCGACTGCAACGTTGGGTGGTGAATCTTCTACTCCCCGCAAGTCCGACAGCGGACGAGCCAGAGGATCATCCCAATCCGAAACCCTCTTCGCGAGACGTCCTGTTGCCCCGATCAAACCAATGAAGTCCGCCCTCTCTGCACTTCTTGCCTCTACTGCTGGGTCAAGCAATCCCTTCGCTGAGCTATACGCCGCCATATCTGGGCGAGCGGAGACAACATCAATACCCCTCCCTGTATTCTTCCCCCATTCCCAAAAACCAGATAAACCGATGCAGCTTGTCGTCAGAAAGGATGCAACGGTTGAGGAAGTTATTGGGTTTGCTCTTTGGAGTTATTGGGAAGAAGGATGGCTTCCGAAGCTTGATCAAGGACTTTCTGGAGAAGATGACCCGAACTGGGCAATAAAGTTGTCCGCCGTGGGATGGACAATGAAGATAGCGGAAGAGGATGGTGAAGTTGATGATGATTTTCCTGGTAAGCAATGAGGTTTATCCTGGTCAATGGCGCATGTGTTGAAAGCATGGACTAGCCCCCGATCGTAGTGGTAAGATACTCAAGTTCAAGGACGCAGATGCCTTCGCAATTTTGGAAGCCACGCCTGCTCAAGGTCTGTTTCTTCGCGCTCAGCACTTTCTCTTTTTCCCTGATCTAAAAGACTGTCTATCATCTAGTACAACAGAACCAGTTACTGGAAGCCAAGATCCAACGCAGACCCTCACGGACGACAGCAGCGGTCAAGAAGGTTGTCGACAAGGCACCTACGACTTTGTCCGTTCCAGCGAATGTCCCGTCTGCATTTGGTTCTTCCTTTGGCTCAGCACCCTTATCTACGTCACTTGGTCCCTCGACTCACGGTCCACAAATATTCTTGAGAATCAGAGTAGCGGACACAGCTGATGCCGTGCACATTTCCACTACCATCAATGTGTTAGTGGATTTTGCCTGTTCGCTTGYGTCCACACATTGACATCATGCCCAGGTCCGCTGGGATGTACATGCAGGAAGCGCTGGAGTTGGTTTGTAGGAAGAGGAAGCTCAATCCCAACGACTATGTCCTACTCGTTGCGGATAAGAGTCTTATCATCGCTCTCGATCGCACCGTTGCCAGTCTCGCTGGGACACGAGAATTAGTCCTTATGAAGCAGAGCGCTCTGCCAGCCCTAGGTCAAGTTATGAAACCCGGGCGAACCACGGACCCCAACGGTAATTATCTTATTCCCTCTCTACTAGACGAGCTTCCACTTACTCTGATACTTATGATAGCCTCGATCTTCAAACGCATGTCGGACGTACCAGATACTGGAGGATTCACCACAACGGATACCTTCCCAACCTACAAGGTTTGTTTGAGAGTACCTTGGTTTTCTGAAGATCCGAGGTTAATCCTCGTTGCAGAAATATACCATTTACCGCAAGATGCCCCTTGTTACACGCCAGGAGCGAACGCTAGCAATCGACGATGTTTACCTTCATGTTCGTCTTCTATCCCGAACTACCCATGAATACACCGTTGAATACCATTTTTCAGATCATGCCTTCGGTAAACAAAGCGCGCAACGTTTTCGACAGTGGACGTACACTCTCCTACCATATCAAGAGTATAGCCGATTGTCAACAATCAGCGAAGTCTTCGTCTGTCTTCAGAATCATCGTCAATCGGTCGTCCGGGAAGAARCAATATGATTACGAAGCYGAGAGTCCTAAACTTGCTAGTAWGCACCTCGTTCTATCCCCGTCGTGGCCAGTTGCTYAAMKTTGACACTTGCAAACCAGATGARATTGTGCAGATTATCCGMTCATTGAGGAATACCGTTGAAMGGTCKGGGACTGTCCACAAGKYGAGGAGAAGTCGACACGTAACATAGTGAACGCTCCGTGYGCCGCATCKTAWGTACAGTCGYTASTGTTGGATCRAGGATTGGACCTCTCAGGAAGATCTTGTCTCATAACTTATTTCCGGTTCTACTACRTTTGYATTGWWTCTTMGSTCGTTCCGACAANTTTNNNNTNNNGNTGCAGTCWRGTCAATCAGGTTCGTGTGTGGGACCTAGGTGAATGGGCACARAGCCTGKYYTATATTGAGKGCTMTTCKTTCTCTTCTNNTTAAAATCYCATGARTTNNCTGAAAGAAACTCTGGAAAGCCAKCGTRAAYCACTGNNNNTNCNAC
>JAPEVF010000143.1:0-19081 GCA_029747585.1 Pleurotus djamor | reverse complement strand
CNGTNNGNNNNGWKARTMYGWRSCWSTCYTTAATTCGTTCCCACGCAGCGCGTCTCGCGATCACGTGYATAGCTCCAATTGTYCAGGCTTGTTCAGGTTCCTCGGTTCGACTATTGTTGTGTCTCATTCCTATAGTCCCGTAACTATGGACCAGGAAAATGTTCCAATTCGACCACACTCACGAAGAATGCCCAAAAGCGCTACGAAGGTGCGCTCGCTGGCGCGCACRGACACCTTCAACGCGGACGAGACATTCCAACTCCCCTCGCCCCCATCAAGCCAGTTTAATCTTTTGGATATGAGTTTTCGCTCAATGAGRGCCTCTTCTGAGGCRTCGAGGTCGCTGCTWAGCCCGCCGCCGGAGGAGTTYTTACAGAGCCAAAGGGTGCGTCGCTCTYTGAAGTCGAGRAGATGCGTGTTTTTTGAAGGAAACTTGTAGTCGCCTGCGCAGACGCCCTTCGCCCCATCTCATCTGGCCAAYGCCCGAGGCWKACCTTCTTCAACTTCAAAGCGGAAACGAAATACAGCATCTACATCTAACGCGAGCTCAACTTCCAGCCTCAATTCTCCTCGACATCCAAGCCAACTCGAAGCGACACCAAACCCCAAACCYCGCAAGCAATCTAGGAACACTCGAACSCCATCTAAACAGCTAATCGACAGCGACACAGACATGGAATCACCATCGACCATCCAGCGCCAACGACTAAAGCCACATCGGGTGGCTTCACCCATATATGAAGAYGGCATTGTTGAACAAGAGCCGGAACACACGCCTAGCCCGCAAACTACGCCAACACGTGCCCAACGAACGTCACCCCTCCGMCACGGTATGAAGACTACGCCACGTTTRTCCAGGACTGYGTCACCAAGAACCTCACCYAGCAAGCARSGCGGGTCCTACCTTCAGTCRCCACACAGCACAAAYCCAGAAGCGGACTATCTTCCTCCAATATCTATTGAGCCACTCGACTATGGCACYAGCACGAAGGGCATTCGAMGGGCTCGGCGTAGCGTCACGCCTGTTGTGCCACCCTATGAACCCCCGCCTGATGTCTTTACACCTCCCAAACTCGTCGTACTCAGCCCCCAGCCGATATCTCGACCTCGTGCAAGCTCCAAGCCACGCGTGTCGCGCACCAGGAGTGCGACACCAAAGACTGAGGCCCGCAAGTCTAAACTAGCAATTAAGATTGAGATGCCGGAAATCAACCTCAATGACCCCCCTCCCCCAGCTTCCCCAACTGATGATCCTCTGCTTCTCAGTGGGCCCATAGAGGTTCGTGGCTCGTCGCGGTCTCCCCGTGCTGAGCAAGTCCGCACTCCCTTGAAGCCCAAGTCGAACAAACGCGTTACGATTGTCCTCCCCGACATACCCCCATATAACCCACGCAAGTCCTCGATATCCCCTCGGAATTACGCCCAAGAAGATCCTCAACCAACACCTCCTCAAARATCTGCTATTCCCAGCGACTTACCTGCCTCATCTCCTCTGCCYAGTAGTGACGATGACTTCGACGACATAYCAGGCGATGGGCTACCCGTCATCCCCTTTGATGTACCAGATATGTCCACAGACYTGAGCACGGACGGTGAYATCCTTCCCGTGTTCAACTTCGATCCAAATCTTGGAGACGCTCCGTTTTCTGACAGCGAYGACGACAATGAGGGTCTACCCCAAATTGATATYGTTCCCCCAACGAAGGATGCTCTCATGATTGGGGAAGGACAGGGCGAGTATACCGGTCGCTGGAAGTTGCTTACGGTTCCAACCAAGAACGATCCGCCRTCAAGCGCGACGAAGGAGCGGATGGATAGATGGGGCAACCCGATTAGTCCGTTCCCGAAGAAATCACCTACCTCGCGTCCATTGGTTTTGAGCCAGGAAGCTCTTCCTGTAACGCGGACACCATCRCCTATCCCCGACGCGACCCCTCGTCAAGAGTKCATAGACCTGCCGCAGGTCCCAGAAATAAGGGATGAACATGACCATGCCGAAGTTGACACGCTACCAGATGAACAAGAGCCGATACAGCCTGCTCCTGCTGGCGCTTTCGATTTCGATGTCAGCTTCGACCATGATGATRATCCGTTACCCCGAGATCAATCTGCACAGCAAGATATTCTAGCAGATGCGGACGAAGGAACGGAAACGAACCATTTGGACGATGACGATGGCATTGTTCCCGAAGGCGCRTTTGACTTCGATGCAAGCTTTGAGCAAGAGAGCTTTGAGGAGGAGGTGAAGGGCCTTGATGACAGTGTTGAGTACGAGGACAATGCAGGTCTTGAAGGTTTGGAAGACACATCTCTTGACCGCCRGCAACCCGAACCGGAGCAACATGACTGGCAGCGACATTCGCCTAGTCCAGTAATTGATGGACCACCAACCGAATTCCTCGCCCCGCAGGATGCCAATAGTGTGCTCCCGCCCGATGACCYTACTACAGAGCCAGAGCTACCCACCGCAATGGATTCTGACCCTCCTCAAGAAATACCCTTTTCGACCCGAGAAAGCCAAACCCCTCCACCGGTACCGACATCAACGGGTCCTAATCCTCACTCTCCATCATCTGAGGATCCAGATACGAACTACTTCAAGCCTGAAGACGACGATGCCCTGATGGACTCTTTCCTCTCTGATCACCATGAAGATATTGAAGAGGATGAACAGGATCCTCGTGAGCTCATTGCAGAGGTTGATGACGAGATTTGCCTGCGTGCCGGTCCTGAGCCTCGCTCAGAGATGATTGTGGATGATATGGAAGGGGATAGTGAAGGAGAGGAAGACGTTTTAGGGRATACGAGTTTGGTTCAGATTACTAGTGCCGATCCTAGGGCCGCGGCTCGAGCTGCTGCCATTCTTAAGCAAGTGAGTACCAAAGGGATCTCGCCACGAACAAAGCACTGATTTCCTGAGTAGCACGATTATGAGCTATACTCAAAGCTTGTCCTGAACCGCCCGAAGAAAGGTGCCATATCTGCATCCCCTCCACCCTCAGTCCAGGATCTAGCCCGTAGTTCAAGACGTCGGAGTGTGTCGGTTGCTGGAATTGGGAAATCCCGCTCTCGAAGTTGGTCTAGGGGATTGTCTCCGATGTCCCCTCGGCGCCGCACGTTGGGTGGGATGGTGGRTGACAAGGTGGTAATTCCGGGAAGCCCTGCCATGACGATACCTGAGCTTTTGGAAGAAGCTGAGAACGGACTCCGGGCAGAGTCGATATGTACAACGGTGCCCAAGGCGGGTAGCTTCAGTATGGATCTGGATAAAGGGGTAGGTTCGATGGCCCGAGATCCCTACGCGACACCCTGTCCAGCGAATCGGAAATTCCCTACACATCTTCCGGTACCCCAGACTGCTGGTCCCTCGCGTCGAGAATGGGATGAAGGTGACCGTGTTTGGGCCAAGGACGATTGGAAGGCTTTGGATTCTTGCTTCACTGATGAAAGGCTTGAAGTTGGCGCCACTGTCGCTTTGGGAGAGGATATTGAAGGAAGTACTGAAGTCCTTGCGGATGTTGATGATGTTKCGCTGGATGATGTAGTTAATCGCTTTGTTGAGTTGATGGGTGGTGAAGAGATTGTGGGTACGTTCGGCGATGCTTGGAAACGGTATGTCACAAATATCTTGGTCATTCGCCGTTTGTTTAGTAATTTGCTGCAGGGACAACCTTCTTCGCAGAGCGAAAGCACTGCAGGACAAGCAACGCAGTGGACATATCCCTCCTCCTACGATTCCTGCACACGTGAGGACTCCTAGCCCCTTCGCCTTCGGAAGGTTGCGAGCGGCATCCCTCGAAGTGCCCGACTTCACCCCGGCTGCTGCACGCTATGGCACTAGGTTAGACAAACGGTCTGATGGTACTCCCTYTAGGCAGTCGAGCATCAACTTCCCGCACATCGACGCTCCCTTCCAGAACTTACCACCTGAGAAACCGAAAAAGCTTCCTCCAAGCTTACTTGCGCCTAGGTATTCACATTTACTGCAAGAGGCTGTTGCTGTCAGTCAGTTGGGTTCAGATACGTCTGGGCCGTCCACCTTGGCAGATGAGCAATATTATGAAGACGAAGATGTGCACTCAATGTCGGTTGATCAGCGCCAGTATCCTGCTACCCCCGAGCAGCCTATGACGATGGGTAAGCGGGTGAAGGGCATCATCTTTTCCTATCTCCCGTCCTTGTCAAAGACAGCTCCCCAACCCACAAACCGCCCGAAGAAAGGTGCTTCAGGTCTCCCACTTCCTCCACCCGATCTATTAGAAAAGCATCGCAAACCCATTGTCACCCCTGCCCGACCACCGCCTCCTCGCACTACGCATCCGAAGGAGCTCGTCAATCTCCATCCCGCACCGCCTATACAGGAGAAGGTTGTTTTCCCCAGGAAAGAGCCGCCGAAGAGGCTTGTGGAGTTGAACCCCATAACCCCACCTGTTGAACGGGTGCGCATACCGAATCCACGGCCTAGAACAAGTAGTGGTGGGAGCGTGAAGGACCTGGTCAAGAACTTTGAACATATGGAATCGCAAGCCGGAAAGGTTGGTGGAATACCAYYAATTCTCAAACGAGCGGGGATTCGCAAAGAGAATCCACGTCCCGCATGGAGACCTTGAACACCTCGGACTGCGTGATTTTTATGAATATTCATATGATTATGATGTATGTCTTTTCCGAATCTGATTGCATTTACTTCCTGGTTTGTACGTATAGTAGAACATCCCCTTCTTTATTTTGACCAGCACCATTTCCTCTCATTTATTGTGAATCCTTCATCTGCACATTCATTTTTATCTCTCCATGACCCATCATTCATAGTAGGCTTTTGATATATGCTTTTGTGAAGTCCTCTCGCTCTTTGAATATCTTCAATGCATCCTCTAGTTTTCTCGCCGTCTCCTTGTCCTTGAGAAGCGCTTCACGTAATAGCTGGCCGTTGTTGGCTAACAAACCTAAATGTCTATTTTGACAACCACCGCAAGTAAAATTGATTGAGAGTGCCACATACCAGGCAGTGAAGGAGCGGCGTTGCCGCGCGAGGGCGTGGGCTCCAGTGACCCCAGGTCGACAGCGGTTTTCTCAGAGAGTTGACGAAGGACGGAGGGGGATAAGGTCAAGTGGTCAGGCGCAAGCCTCGTCAGCGTGATAACTTCATCGCTGGTGACGATACTGCACCACTTATGAGTGGCACCATACGCCTCAACGGAGAGGTGCACGCACCTAGCCGGCATGACAAGTGTTTTGCTTTTAATTTGCTTGAAGTAGTTGACGATGGATGCAATAACTGAACACATCGGGTGGTCAGCATTCTGGTATGCACGCCAGAGATGAGGCTCAAAATGAACTCTTAGTTCTGAAGCCAAGTATGAGTGACCAGTGAGCCTTTGTTTATCGAGCAATTTGGCTGACCGTTGAAATATGGGGCTACGTAGATGCAGTTTGCTTCGGAAGCTGCTGCTGCTTGGGGCAAAGAGAACAAACAAGTTGCCAGCGTCTGTATCCCCTTATCTGCGAGAGACCGGCATGCAATGAGGGACTCCGGCGTTGCTGGAATCTTGATGCAAACGCGGTCCCTGCCGAATCAGTCCGGACATCAGCTTCGCGTAATATACGCCATAGTGACCCACTTTGGAATCCCATGGTCACCGAACAAAGAGACCAGTTCTTCAGCTTCCCGGATGGTTTCTTCCGTGTCATATGCGGCAGACGGCGATGTTTGAGCGTGGACGTTACCACTCAAATGAGGATAAACTCCTTTCGCCAACAATACGGTCTGTCTACATCAGTGATGAGGAACAGCAAGAATATAGGGAGCTGACCAGGATACGGAGAGCGCGGTCAATCAGGCGTTGTTCGTTTTCTTTGCCTTCCGACTGGGCTAATCCGATTGCTTGCTGCACCAAGTGCTTCTTTTCCGGCCTGGTGGCCTCATTATAGACGATCGCCTGATTGGATGTCATATCGCCAAATGACTCCCCAGAGGTCGTATGGAGGATAGCGATATCTGGGTCCATAGAGTCAAGATCCACCTTCAGTCATCAGCGAAAGGGAAAGTCTCTGGTGCAAGGCTAATTAGGGCTCACCATCCCCGATTATCCCCAAAATTAGAGATTATGGTGGATATGCTGGTGCATGTCCGATACGAGCCTAACCGAACTTTGACGGAAATCACCAAGCCATACCAGGGCTGCCATGCTCGTGAAGTCGGCCAGCTTGACCCAAGCTTGACCGTGGTTTCATCACGCTGGCCGTACTTACAAGGCCCTGACCGCGTCCCATTGACCTGTCAAATCTTGGCAGTATCACACTAACACCAACTGGTAGGCAAGCTTGGTCATTCTCAAAGATCCATCGATAGTAATATGAGTACAATCAATGTCATTCATAAAAGGCATAGAATACAGGATATCACAACATAAAATTACTCTATAGGGACGCAAAGTAAGAGCTAGCACCACATCGGAGGGGATATATGCGCGTCGAAACCGTTCGGGATGATTCTGAGTGACGGGATATGATGAAAACCAAGTAAGAAACTCACGTTGTACCCGACAAGCTCCATCTCCATCAATAAGGAAGGCGTCCAGATATTTTCACAATGACCGCGGGGCGCTGCAGGAGGTTGTCAGCATGTTGGGAAGGTCCCGATAGAGCACAAGTACTTACGGAGATGAGGCCTTGATGCCAAATGGAAAGGCTGGGTATATGCGTAGATGTTCAGCAGACGTTAGATAGAGAAGTTGACGGAAGAGGCGTACCAGAATGTCTAAGGTCGTTGGAGAGGAGGAGGTATAGGCGAGTAAGGGTGGACGAAGCCGCCGAAGCGACGATGATGAGGGAAGGGAAGAAAGAAACGACGTGGGAGAAGATTCGAAGTCGCGCGTTTATATAGGGTCGGGTCATCCGGGTCCGTGCGCAGATGTTGGGCAGGATGTTGAAGGAGTGAATATACATGGCGAAGAGAAACTCGACCAGCAAGACATACAGAAGCATGGCAGTAGTCTGAAAGGACATCGGGGTGGTTGTTGCGAGTTTGATCAATAAATCCGGGGGATACAAGTGGTTTGTAGGGTGTCGACAGCTTCGGACGTGGTATATGTACGCACCAACAGTCGGGTGAGAGATGCGTCTAGCAGAATTCATGATGACTTGCTAGAATAGGGTGGTCGACGTTGGTCAGGATGTGGTCAGGGTCTCACCAGCCTATTTTGACTTGTTAGGCCCAGCAGAGGACGTCCTTTTCGCTGATGCACCAGTCCCCGTATCTGCGTTAGCAATGTCATTGATGCCATAGCCGTACTGAAGTTATGATGATAAGATCGATTGTATAATAAAGAGGTGAGAAACCACCAGGTGCAGGAGTGACATCGTGAGATAAAAACATAGTAAAATTGTGAAAAGCGATGTGTCGTCCACTCTTACTAATTCGAAGAAGACGCCTTGGATTTCTGTTGGTGAAAATCAGTTAGAGGGAAGCACACGATCAGGGTGAATAGAGAAACCCACCGTTAAATTTAAATTGCCCAGTTCATGGCCATCGTAATGAATCTCGGTAGTGGTGTCGACATTGATTGCTGTAGCGAGTCGCTCAACAATTTTCCGATCATCAACAGCGGCAATACCACCCCAGATGGTAGGCCTTGTTTGGGATCTCGTCACGTCCATCACAGACCGTGGGTTGCGAGAGACATAGGATCTTGAGTTCAGCGTCGTAAGTAGCCAGTTTGAGTACCTTAACAATATTAGCAGTTCGTGAGCTCGCAGACTGAAACGACACGAAAGGTTCGTGCTCACAGTCGGCCGCGCGTGACAAAGCTAAGTCGAATTGAGAAAGGAGGTTGTTATAGGAGCGTTTAGGGCACTCACAAAAAGAGATGGAAACCATAAGTGGGGGTTTTCACCCAGACAATAAGCTGAACGATAGCCCATACGGAGGTTATCAAACCCGCTTCTACAGTGTACTTGATGACATTGCTTAACATGGCCAATGTGGGTTTGAAGTGGCTGTCATGGCGCGCTTTGAGGAGCTGCAACTGATTAGAGGCTGCTTGGTAAATCCAGATAGGTGACTTACGATTCTGAGCATAGCTGCGGTGATGACAAGGTCACAGACAAGACTAGAGACGAGCCATACCTAGCTGCGTTGAGAGCGGAAATGAACAATGTGGGCCCGTTGGTCTTACAACGATATAAGGATCACGGCTCAAAAGCGCTTCATAGGTGACGCCGTGGAGCATGACCTGCAATAGAGGGTTAGGAGTAGTCGCGGGTAGAGGCGTTGAAGTTTGGTGTTACATAGATATCAAAGTAGAACGTAATGGCACATTGTAGCACGGCCAACTGTCAGTGTGGTCAGGGGCATGTTACTGGATTCGAGGGTCATTAGCACCGCTTACAGAGGAGATAAAAAGTGAAAGCCACGGGTTATTCATCAGCTGATAGATTCGCCAGGCAAAGAAGATCTCTGTTATCATTCCCACTGGGAACGTCAATCGGGAACGGAGTTGGTTGGATTGATAGACACTCACAGACGCCGTTCACCGGAGGGAAAGAAGCCCACGAACGGTCGATGTATATGAGGACGTCGCAAACACCCCAGCCTCGACCGAATTGCCCCCAGGCGGCGGCACTACTGATCACAGTGAAGCCAAAGGAAAGGAAGAACGATGCCCAGACTGCGACCCAGGTTCACATAGAACGCAGAGAAATAGTAAAGTAGCTGCGCGAACCTACTATTCGTATGCCGAGTAGATCCTTGGGAAAGTTGACGTGGTACCAGACTGCCACGAGCAGATGCTCAGCTGGTAGTGTAAGTTACAATTATTATTGGGCCACTCACATATTTGGACGATTAACATGCCAAATATCAAGCAGCCGAACATGTACCCAAGAGCCTAAAATGGAGGTCAAGGGTTACCTACGGCCAGACAGTTCTGAGTCGTGCACACCAACGGGCCCATCCTACGAGATATCAGTTCAGCGCAGACGATGTGGAGGCAACGGACACTTACAGTAGTTCGGTTGCCTTGTGGGGGAGACCGCATATTTCGCCATTATCCATGTCGAGAAATGAGGGAGAAACAAGGGGATAGTACAAATCCGAAGCCTCGACTGGACTTGTACATATATATGTACAGCACGATTTCTAGCTCCAAGGGAAGGAAACTTGGCGCAATCACCGCCGTTGGAGGTGGTCAGTAAGCTTGATGGTATCAATTAATACGCATGATACATAAGTTGGGGTGGGACTGAATGACAATCCCTTTGATGAAAATCAGAGCGCAATGAGAGAAATAAAATAGATGGTACCGGCTTCGACTCGTATCCTAAACAACCCTCAACACAAAGTGGGGAAGGAAGATAATCCTGTTGAATTGAGTAGCACTTGCGATCATGATGCATTGATACACCCTGCGAAGCACGACTGAGTCACTATGAGATGATGGCAATTTTCCACAGTTTCGGAGCTTCCTGACCTGAGGGAAATTTAGTAAATGGGGAGCCTCCACTGCGTGATGCAGGCGAGCGAGCAATTTCACTGTGAAACTGCAATTAAGAGTCGATACCCCAGTTTTACCAAACTTTGCGCAGACTCGAGGAGGTCGCTGTCAGTGTCCTGAATTGGGGAGTGAATGTTTTCAAATACATGAAACAATACTGTCGGCAACGCAACTTACGAAAAACCGATCACAAAACTGGCATCGAAGGCCATAATCACTGATTAATTGATTGACATGACTTGGGTCTTCGAGCACGGACATGGATCCATCGCTGTGAAAGAAGAAAACGGACGAACAAGGCCGGAAGGGGTTCTAAGCACGATGGTATACTAGTTTCTGATAACTATCGGGCGTTCGCTGTCCGGACAGAGTACAGTGAGGATGGCGGGCCATCATTGACCACAAGTGGCGAGCTCACCTTGAAGATATGATTATATTTATGTTACGGAGAACATCGGCAGAACCACTGAAAGTAGGTATAAAACAAGTACTCATCAAGTATTTCGTCCTCAGACTACTTCTTAGATATATCTAGCTCGTCTTTATCTTCATGTGAATGGATTTAGGTCTTGTGAGTTGGTCGAAGCCTGGGAGAACATCAAAAGTTAGTGAACCGCATGGACCCTCGGGCGTATCTAGATATATGGGGCATACCAAATTTACTCAAGCTCACACCGCGCCCACTGTGTTTGACGCCAGTCCACGCGAGGGCGGGGTCGAGATAATCGCACCTACGAAGAAGTTATAAATACCATGAAGCAGATACGTTCAGGCTGAAGATGAAGGACACCATGCCAACCAAAATCGAAATACGCACCTGTTCAAGAAAACTGTGCCGGTCTCGATATCGTCTGATATCCTTAGGAAGGCCTCTTGAGATTCGGAGTTGGCTTCAGCATTCGTCCAAACCGAAGCGGTGAGACCGTAGATGGAGTCGTTCATGAGAGTGATGGCTTCATCATCCGAAGCAACCTGCAAGGAAAGAAAAATCAAACTCCGTGGTGACGAAAGGTATGACAGGGCTTACCTTCTGTATGCCGACGACGGGTCCAAAAGTCTCCTCCTGTGCGGCCATCATGGTGTCACTAATGTGATCCAGGCAAGATGCGGATGGAAACTAACCGTCATAACCTCCATCGCTGGCGATCCAAATCAGAGAAGGTGATTCATCCGAGTACATAGTATTCACTTACAATGATCCACATCAACCAAGACCTGTGGCGCAAAGTATGTAGTTCCTCTGATAGTTGGTGAGGACGATGAGACACGGAATGACCCAGGCTAGAATATGATCCAGGACTTACGGCTGGGCAGCGGGGAAAGTGCCTTCCGGAACGAGGGGTTTCGCACCCTTTGACACTGGTGGACACGGTTGAGATCGGAGCGATTAGAATGAAACGCGCGAGCACACTTACAAGCATCGGTGACTTGTTTCGCAATACGCTCAGCACTGGCAAGGCTGACGACAGGACCCAGATTCGTATTTTTATCTGTCGGGTCTCCAAGTCGGTATTGCTATTTCCGTTAGGACACTCTGCCAATAGAACGGCTCGATGCATTTACCTTGACTATATCAACGAACTTGGAGACAAATGCATCGTAGATGAACTCGTGGACATAAATTCGCTGAAACGTGACCTCAGGGGGTTTCAATGGACAGCAAAAAACTTAGGAGACGAACCTCGACAGCGCAGCAACTTTGGCCAGAGTTGAAGAAGGCACCATCCACCAGTTCCGCAACCGTGTAGTCTAGATCAGCGTCCGCCCGAACATACGCAGGATCCTTCCCTCCCAACTCCAACGCAACACCCTTGAACGTCTTGGACTCCGTCGCAGCTTTCTCGACTGATTGGCCGTTCACCACACTCCCGGTGAAAGAAACAAAGTTGACGGACTTGTGTTGGATTGTGTGCGAGACCAATTCATTCGATAGATGGAGGACTTGGAAGACATCAGCTGGTAGACCAGCAATCTCGAAGCATTTGGCGATACGTTCGGCGGTGGTGGGCGTTTGTGGGGAGGGTTTGAGGAGAACTGCGTTTCCAGCTAGGATTGCTGGTAGAATGGAATTGACGGAGGTTAGGTAAGGAAAACTAGCTCTCGTCAGGAAAGTCCACGGTCTCGGCAATGGATCACTCACTTCCAAGGCGCTATGATGAACACGACGCCTTGGGGGACCCGTTTGATGAATCGCTTGAACCCAGGCTTATCGGTAGTTTCCAATGAGACATCGGCCAGCGAGGTTGCGGCGATGGATAACAGATATTCTGCTCGTTCGAGGAAACCACGAACTTCACCAGCCCCTTGAGAGATTGGCCTTGATTTTCATGATGATTATGAACACCTGTAAATCTCGATGAGGTTACTTTCGCATGCGCACCTTCCCATTTCCAGGGCCAACGACTTCGGGATGTCATCTTCGACTTTCCCCATCTCCCGGAATGCATCCTAGCGCAATCGGACGACATTGTACATCATGATCATCAATCTTGAGCAAACTCACAACGAACTTGCGCCCGATGGCGATGCGCTCTTGGAGAGGAACTTTTGACCACGCCTGATAAGCTATTTGCGCTTTTGCGATCTTACTATCAAGTTCATCCACTGTCGGATAAGTTCTTGAATAAAGTGGGAGCTGAGTATGGGGGCATATCGTCGTCTGGATCTCTTGTGTCATGGCAGATGTTGACGATGGTGAGAGGGAGGAAGAATATGCTTAGAGTTGCCACGAGTCCTTTTTCATTGCGTCCATTAAGCTTTCCGCTGCATTGACGTATGAATGAGACGGAAAGCGACAATAAGTAGGTGGGTGCTAGGCTTTAAAGGAGAGTGTCCATAGTATAGAAATAATAGTACTGGAGGTACGATGGGGATACGCTAGGGAAGCCTGGCGATGTTGTTGCCGGTGTAAACGACTTCAGTGGAAGCCTCCCTCTACTACTTGATCAAGCTCAAGGAGCAGCTTAATGACTGTTGATACGACGATGTCTCTCCAAAGCAAGAAGTTTCCAAAGATGTCGATATCTGAACGTTAACCGTCCCGAAGAAAGAGGACGCTGGCAAACACTGTCATTGTTCCTAGGGGTCAATAGGAGTTGCTACAGATCTGCGCGACGTATATAACTTTTCATTCTCTTTTCGTGAGGGTGTAGGGCTGCACAAGCCCATTGAGAACAATCACAGCGTGCGACCAAGAGTTTTTTGGTGCGAAAAATGGATGAATTTTTCTTNATCATTTTTGTGAGGGGAAAATACATCAAAAAACATCAACTTTTTGCTTGAGTAAAATCTGCGAAATATGTATGCCTTTTTGTAGATTTTCTACGCGTAAAAAGGTTTCGTTTTTCGGCGTAAAAAGGTCTTGTAAAAGGCCACCTTTTTCGCCCCTTTTTGCTCCTATAAAATATTTACTTTGTGCTATCTTTTACGCACGAAGAAATGTGTCATTTTTTCCTAGCTTTTTCNGAGCTGAAAAATGAAAACTTTTTCACCTCGAAATGCAGCCTTATCTCAGAATTGACCATCTTTGGGTGCTAACTTCACACATTTGGAAGCGAAAAAGTTTTCATTTTTCAGCTCGAAAAAGCTAGAAAAAAATGACACATTTCTTCGTGCGTAAAAGATCGCAAAAAGTAAATATTTTATAGGAGCAAAAAGGGGCGAAAAANGGTCTCCTTTTTCAAGACTTTTTTACGCCGAAAAACAAAAACCTTTTTACATGCAAAAAATCTACAAAAAGGTATACATATTTCGCAGATTTTACTCAAGCAAAAATTTGATGTTTTTCAGTGTATTTTCCCCCCACAAAAATGATAAGAAAAATCCATCCATTTTTCGCACCAAAAAACTCTTGGTCGCACGCTGTGTGTATTCAGTTTTCGTCCTCGTAGAATCCCTTCCCCGTCGAGCCAAACTCTGTTCGACATCTACCTCAACTCGAACCACCCAGAAAAACCTGCCTTAAGCCATCCAACTTCCAAACGCCTTATCCGACACAAAGGAGACCACTGTGGGCTGATCGGAGGGTTCCTTCGACGAGCGTAGGTCCGCAACGCTGCCAGTATAGCACCGCGAAGTCGGATAAGACGATACCTAAGAGAAGAAAAGATAGAGGGCTTGTCAGCGAGGAAAACCAAAAAAAATGTAGGAAACTTCGCGCACCATAGAACGGGTACGACTACCGACAGGTTCGAAGACCCATAAGATTTTCTCTGAGAATGCGAGATAAGGATACGATAATCATAGAGCAGGACTGTCGAAGGAGCATAAGGGATATGAGGGATGGAGATGGTATGGGAGAAAGGATGTGTTTGGTGCTGCTTGGCTACAGCGTCCTCGGAAGAACGGTGCGAATGTCGATGACGTCACAGGAACGCGCTGCGTCGAAGTTGCAGCTTAGACACGATGCCTACGATGTCAACGAGCAGCACACATCTCCTCCCTTTCTTAGTAGCGAGCTTCTCAGCCTATGAGCTTAAAGACGCTATATCCACCATTGTTGACTTCATGCACGTTTTGCCTCTCAGCGGCTTCTCCTTCACTCGCATCAATCCTCGCTGTTACCTGGGAGGGTTAACCGTCTCCCTCCTCCCATTGGACACAGCTGATCATCTGCTGTCTATCTCCTAGAAATCAAAACCTCGTGGATGGACGCACTCTTTATGTAATGTCGCTCGTACGCATGTCTACATCGGGGGCCTTTGAAGGAACTCTGAAAGTCCTAGTTGAATACTTGGACGTCTTCGTTCGCTATATCTTCAGTCTCGAACCAGGGCTTACATTTGAGCGCTGTGGGTCTCTTCTGCTTATCTCGGCTCTGACCCTCTTCAATATACGTACCTCGTATTGGAGCATGCGGAGACTCCGCTCTCGAATTCACGACTTTCAGCACCTCTATCCATCGGTCGAGTTTCACTCGTAGATCTCAGGTAAGTATCAAGTCATTCCTCTCCAGCCTATCGCCACTAAGTACGTTTCGGGAATTCTAATATTTCTTAGCTTCGAGTTCCATCGGTCCAAATTGCCTGTGTCGCCAGGCCCTCTGTCTATGCGCTCGCCTACCTCACGAATCATGAGACTCACGGCGCTGGCTATCGGCTTCCTCGACGCCCCACACAAGGATGCAGACGTGGCTTGACATACTTCGTGTTCTTTGCTAGCATCACCCACGACTGCCATCATCCTTCAGAAAAAGTGACTGGACTTGCGAACGCGTTCAATCAATCCGAGGATCTACATACGCCTGACACACGCCAGTCTCTCGTGGAACTCGTTGTTTGCCGTTCAAGGCATTTTTGATACGCTCACATATATTCCATTCTACTCACTTAGAGTTTGTACATTCCCCCAATTATACCTCTTCACCTTGTTATTGGACTGTTTGACTCCGGACTCTTCGATCACCTTTCTTCGACAGTACAGTTAGCTGTCTCATGCAAGTCTCATGCACTCGCCGTGACCAAGGTCAAAGTTGTTCGCTGTACATCCCCCAGGTCCCTTTAGATACATTTCCTCGCCTTCTTTATGCTCGTCCTTCGGTCCGTAGAGTACATAGAGTAACATCATTGATACCGAACATTCTGTATCTGCGGTAAATTTATACCGGACGATCTCATTTGACTTGCACTCCCCTCTTTCCAACGTCTACATTCCATTGCTTTCTTTGTGCCATTTCCATGTTTCCGACACGGTAAGAAATCCAACACACTCGACTAGATCTTCCTAGTTCCTACGGAAGATTGCGCAACCCGGCGACTTCTACTCCTTCACGCCGCATCGTTTCACGCTCCATGATCCTGCCATGCCTATTCTCTGCGAGTATATCTACAGTGAACTCAAATTCGGAGGAGACGATTCTTACCATCTCCACGAGGCACTGCAAAGTGAGAGATACTTGCCACCCTGAGCGGCTCTTGTCTCACGATCCGTTGTTGTTGATTACACGGCTGTCTGCTCGCATGTTGAGCACCGACCACAATGGCTTCACGTCGCATTGGTGAGTAACATGACGAGAATATTGTTCCGGTAATGAGGGGCTTACACCCGTCAGTAGATCTNCCCCCCTGAGCTTTGGACACTTGTCCTAAGGGCCCTTGCCTTCCCCAAACCCTCCACCGTCTTCCCACTGCTCTTTGTCTCTCATCATTTCTCCGATCTGGCCACACCGATTTTATACGAAGACATCAATTTAACCAACAAACTGGGACAGGAACGTTTCATCTTGACATCCATGGAATCGAGTCCACATCTTCACCTCACCAAGCGGTTCACCCTCATCAACGAGTTCCCGAAGCCTGTAACTGCAGCAGCAAGTGTTATTCCATGCATGGAGAAATTGGAGCGGCTTTGGCTGGATTCAATTTACTTAGAACCAGCTCTACTCAATTGTATTCAATCGTGCAGGCTGACCCATCTCATCTTGATGGGCTTACTGCCGTTTGATGCCCTATGTGAAGTGCTGGTCTCACAAAAGGCTCTCGAGTACTTGAAGCTCGGCTACGGGTCCCACGGGACTGTGCTTCCAGCGGATGGATTACCGAACGTACGGACCGTGATTGTCGATGATGGAGCTTGGAGTTTTGTTGGAACCCTCCGAGGTATCCAGCACCTGAGCAGCCCATGTCGCCCTGCGGATCAATATGTACCCCCTCCAGATTTCCTTCACTCTCTTCTCACCTTGGCGTTCGCCGTTGTCGACGCGAATTCCATCCGCAATTTCACACGTCACCTGAACAGCGTCGAGTATCTCAATATCAGGCAGATGTGTTTCATGCCCAATGTGCGTTCGTATCCTTGATCAACTTATTGGAGCTTCAAGTTCACACTCCCACATCATCTCCAGCCACTCGTTGAGGACCTTCTCGCAATCCCATCCAGACGTCTCCGGTATTGCAATGTCTCAGTATCAATGCTGAGGGAGGGGGACTTGAAACGAATGTTTGATGTGTTCCCTGCACTGAGAGTTATAGATCTCTCAGACGATTACCGGCCACTCGTAGTCACTCGTTATGCAAGAGGCACACCATCACCCTTAAGTACTAACCTCCGGAGGCTGGATAGGTGGGAGGAATGGTGGCACAATGTTCGCCGAGATATAGAATGTAAGCAGGACCTTTCCGCAAGTACGACTTATCACCTCGATTGAAAACATAAAATCTCCCTTAGTATTGAAGCCACGACTTTAAGAGGCGAAGCATCAAAGCATAAAGGTGGAGGCTGTAGTACAGAATCGCAGTCGAGTCGATGGGTGCTTCATTTGGCGGTTGTTGTAGGTATAGGAAAGCAAGATACCAGTTCTATGAGATGACCATTCCGTCGCGGACAACTTTGGTCGTGTCCGTACTTCTATCACTACGCACTCTCATTCATGATCCGACACACACTCGTGGTGAATACAACCCTCGCCTCTTCGTGTCCAACGTGCGATGATTCTGTACCTTGAATGGGGTGTATGCATCCGGTCAGCAGAACAATATGCGCGAGAATGTTGCAGGGGAGCATGGGGAATGAAACGGGGGGAGAATAACTAGGGATGATAATGTCGTCACCGATTCCAAGGAGGTACAAGAAAATCAAAAGACGAGGAATGGACGCACAAAAGTATTCTTGTACGCGTCGCCGAATCGCACCACGGGTTTCGCAGGACCACGGAGCAATGAAAGCAAATGGCAGGTGAGAAGTAGCGCAGAGCATATTTGGGGTTGAGACAAATAGTAACCGCCGAATGGGAAGGTCAAAGGGCGAGCGATACGGCTGGGTCCTGTTGATAAATGGAGGGAATGGCATGGATGGGGTCCAAGAGTATAGAGATAGATTCTAGCCAGGTGACTTGATGGGTGAAGCAGCAGTATTCTCTACGTTCAATGAACAGGGTACGGATTAAGAGGAGTATCAACTACTGTTTGAACCACCAGGCGCAGCTGTCCCGCACGCTCATGGTCATTCCACATCCGAGAGGTCGTCGTTCCAGGTATCGATAGCATGACAGCAATGAGCACGTCGTAGAGGCACGGCCATGAGGAGAAAATTTCGGCGTTGCCATTGGCAATGGCAATGAGGACGAGAGCGAGTTTGTGGGTAGGGAGACGAGAAAAGATGGCAACTGGACACGGGTTCAACTTCCCGGACCCGAACCAAACCGATGCATAGTCTCTGCATTTCTTCCGTTTCTGAATCTCTCTGACCTCCGTCCCTTCGCCACTCTGGTCGTATCATCGGATTGCCATCCACTCTCCTTGAGCAACGGCACCACATGCTGACCATGAATGCATGAATCTCGCCTCTCCTGGACGACACCATATCCCTTCCGATACCCAATCCTTATCCTTTTCTCCTCGTGCGTCGAGTTTCTCATCAAGCCGCAGCTGTGTAGCTTCCTCGGCTCAGGCTCTGGACGGTGAGGAAGACGCATAAGTTGAATGGACACCACAAGACCCATCCCCCTTCGCACACTTGTGTGCGAAACCTTTCCCGCCGTCCTTTTCATTCCCGCCGATCTTCGCTCCTTCAATGGCCTTCATTGACAATGTATTCCTAAAGATGTATCGTGTCCAGTGCATATAAGGTGGATGTATGCTCTAACACGGCGACTAGCCACGGTGCGTCGTAGGTACATTTTCTCAAGCCACTGACATGTAGAGCAAACTAGAACAGTCGTGTGAGCTGAGGAAGGAGATATCGACGTGTTTTGTGCGTTTCGTGGTCCGAGATGTATAGGTATCAGTGTGCTCTACTCTATACGTAGAAAGTATGCAAGCACGTCTGGATGTCCGATAAAGATACGTGGAAAGGAAACGTGTTTGAAGGTAAGAGAAAGTCCACATGAGATGGTCCATGAGCTACCAGCCGAACTAACGACAGTCAGACTTCGAGAGCGGCGATACCATGGACAAGATGAGGGAAATTCGACCAAGGCGAGTGAACCTGGACGAACCAAGAGCATCCAGCGAGCCCTCGTAACCGCCCGTTGGAAACAATACGGCAGGATACGTCTATATCCACCCGAGTATAGTTCACGCTTCCTTGGAGGCGAACTCAATATGAACGGGTCGAACGCCTCCAGTACGAGCGTAGGGAGCCGTGTAAACGTGGCAACAGTAAGGTAACCTAGCGGGGACGGTACGTAGACTCGATGAGGTCGTGGCGGAGAGGATATTGAGGAAGGCAGAACCGGCAGCCACCCAAGAATAGTCCGTGGTTTTCATGGTCACTAAGTCTGATCTCGCTTGAACCAGTCCTACCCATACGCGCCTCCCCATCCTACCAGGAAAGCTCGCCTACGGAGAAACAAGGTTCTTACGCCCAGCCAAACGATGACTGAAACGTAGGACACGCAAGCGTTGTATCGTTGAGGGGGGGAGGAGCCACCCTCCATGTCGATAGCACACGATGAAGACAGAAATTTGTGCTAAGGCAGGCTGAGGACATGTGTTGTTTGATGTTCATGGTGAAGACGGGCAGCGGCTGGCGGATAAGAAGCAGAAGGTGAACAGGGAGAGGGAGACTTTGTTCCTTGAGTTGGTCGAGTTGGTTCACCATGGGTTGTGACCGTGTACCCTGGAGAGGAGGTGGTCGCGAGGGGGGGGGGG
>JAPEVF010001421.1:0-10011 GCA_029747585.1 Pleurotus djamor | reverse complement strand
GTGAGCCCCGAAATTCCCTATCCCTCACCCTCCATTCATACCGAATGTCTTAGCCCAACGTTCGTCGCGCAATCGAAAGTCATCTTTTGGATAGCTCTTCTGCGGTTCGGGATGCGGCCGTTGAGCTCATCGGGAAATACATGCTCGATTTCCCTGACGCTGCTGATGATTACTACGTCAAGATTGCTGACAGGATTGCAGTATGTCTCCTTCTGACCTCTCGGTCGCTATCACGGTACTCATTCACAATTTCAGGATACTGGACTGAGTGTTCGCAAGCGCGTTATCAAGCTACTGAAAACATTCTATGGTACCATGGAAGATACTCAACGGCGCATTGACATTGCTACTCGTTTAGTACTTCGTATGCTCGACGACGACGATACCGTCAAGGATCTTGCCATCAAGGTCATGGAGGAGCTCTGGTTCCAGAATCCTCTTCCACCTTCTGCAATGAAAAAGCCTCGCAGTACATCGCCCGTCAATAAAGGTCCCCTCCTCAACAAAGTAGCGGTAATCATGGGGGTTGCCGCGAATTTCCGGGACCGGCAATCACCGCTGGAAGACCTCCTCCATAAGATTATGTCTGACAAGCAGGGATCCGAAGCGTCTTCACTTCATGCCAGATATTCGGAAGTCTGTGAAGCACTGATCGACGGCCTCGTAGACGACTCTGACCTCCCCGGCTTCGTGAGTGATTCAGCGGTACCCTTCCTTGGTAATTAATACTCACTGAGCCAACACCCTATCTAGACCGTTCTGAACTGCGTGCGAACCATCTACCTGTTCACCGCTGCCTATCCATCCGTTCTGCTGGGCGCTCACGCTTCAACCCTTCTGCCGTATCTCAAGAATGCCACCTCGGTAGATTACTTTATTCCTTTTGCGCATCTCACCCCTAAACACAATATTAGGTCGAAGAACAAGCCATATCTGACAACCTTCTAAGAATATTCAGAGCTTCGATACCTCACATGCCGAAAACCGAAGCTAAGTTTGGCGCAGAATTGCAAGCTCTCTTACAGCCAATGATCGTCAAACCTTCGGGGGGCATTTCGGTAAGCATGATTGTATTCCCCTGTTATCGACCTGACGGGCGGCCATAGGCACTGCAAGAATCTGTGGCCTGTATCTGTACTGTAGTCCGTCACCTGACACACGATTTCTCAAGATTGGCTATGCTCTTGAAGTCGTGTAATAGTAAGTGATTTCCCTCCAACCATAAGACCGTTTCTCTGATAGTCCTAGACCGACTCCAAGATACGATCCGCAGACCTAATAACAAGCCCTTGGCTCCCAATGACCAAAAGACACTCTCGGTGTTGATTTCTATTGTAGCCCTTCTCGGGGAGCACTGCAACTTCGACCAGCTTCGCGTCGAAGACCCAGGTCAGTTTATATCGCCGCGCATCCTGTCTACTTTGCTGACGTTCCCCCTTCAGTCGTTGCCAAGGCGCTAGATAGTTTAACAGATGTATGCCCTCTTGTATGTTTGTAACTTAGTCACTGATCGCCAGCAGGGCTCCATCATGGAACACATCTACCGCAGCTTACTCACCCTGTATGAAAGATTTTCCGAATCCATGCTACGCGGACGCATCTTGCAGTGTCTAGGTCAGTCACTGAATGTTTTTCTGTCAACCATCTGACCTTTGCCTAGGATTCTTGTTTCGAGCCCAGCCTACTCTCATGCTGCTTCCCGGTTCAGCCAGTATAATGGACGCCATCTTCTCCTCCTCTCAGGAGGAGGAAAAGGGTCGTCTTCTCAAAATTATGCAAGACTTCCTCGTATCCGAGGCGTCCAAACATTCTGCCAAAGAGAAGGGTAAGTCAACGTCATATCCACCCTCACCATCTAATATGCCTCCTTAGAAGCCAACCAAGTCAAGTCCAAGAGCCAAGATGTCAATATGGATGAGCTTGTGGGAAACACCGATGGCTTCGCCGATTCCGGGTCTGTAATTTCATTGTAATCAAATTTTTCGTGGGCTGATCCATGATTCAGTGTGAGCTCAGCCGTTGTCCAACGCTACTTAAACCACATCCTTGCTGCTGCCCTCTCCGATAATGTGCAAATACAAGCTGCCGCCATCGATATCCTCACATTCACTGTTAAGCAAGGATTGGCCCATCCACTGCAGGTATGGATTTCACTCGTAAGACACCCTGCTCGAGCCTCATCCTCGTAGTCTGTGCCTGTGATCGTCGCCCTTGAGACGAGCATGAATACTATGCTTAGCAACCGAGCCAACGCCCTACATGCAATTCTCCACGCTAAACATGCTTCTCTAATCAACACAAGGTACCTTGATAGTGCCCGTGCCGCCTTTAACTATCAGAAGAAAGTATCGGACGGACCTGTTCAAGGTTTGTGCTCATTAAATTCCCACCAGGCTCAGTTTCACCAAAGAGTTTAGGCTATCGACTTCGACCAACACCATCAGCAGTTTTGCAGCGCTGGTATTCCCTTGTGAAGGAAAAGCGTGCTGCCAGACAGGATTTCTTACGCGCTCTGCTTAAAGTGTTTGACGGAAGGCCTGCTCAGCAATGCACCCAGGTACGCACCCTCCACCATATCCATCGGTGTATCTTTGACCTATGCACTATTTCAGGACGATGTCGACTTTATACGATTTATGGCAGAAAACTTTGCTGCCTTCGATTACAAGACTCTGGAAGAGGTTCTGACAGTTATCAAGATTTTGACAGCTATCCTATCAACCACTGGGGCTCAATTGCTGGAGGTGATATCGCCTTCGCACCTGCTCGCTCAGCTTAGGAGTCCCCAGGAAGATCAGAATGAGGTTAGAGAGCCCCCTGATCGTTAACGCCGGCTAACTCTCTTACAGAACTTGAACACTGACGACTCTTCCCCACATGGTAAGTTTGAATTCCAACAACATCGTTGTCGCCGTAGTTAAGTCCCGTCAGCTCCTCAACCAGGTCTTGAAATGCCCGTCATGTTGTCGTCGATCATAATTGGCATGATTATGATCCTCAAGGCTCACCTCAAGTACCTCTACAATCTCAACGAAGAGTTGGTCATTTATTTACCCTGCTATTCATTCCCACCTCATTCATTTTGTCCAGCAAATGTAACAAATTTGTACTGGGGAAAAAGAGTACCCTCGGTGACAAACAGGCCTCTGCACGCAACCACAATCCCATCTCTTGGGAGCGCTTGCCTTACGCCACCAAGCCACTACTAACGACCGAGGACATGCGAATACAAAAAGCTACAGTACGTCCTTTGTTTTCAATACTAAATCTGATCAACTCTCAATCTTGTACCTAGTTCTTGGATATCTGGAATGAAGATGGCGTGGCCGCCGAACCTGAAGACGAATTCTCATAAACTCACTGACTTGCTTACCACCTAACATTGCTTGCCGATTCCCTATCCTAAACCATAATATTTATCCGTATTCGCCTGCGTAATGTTATTACTATTGTCCCCTATATACCCTTTGGACGAACGCTTGCCGTATTCAATTGTGCCTCGTTGACCATGTATACTCTATCCTGTGATTCGATACACATCTATGTTTCACGTCGACACTCGCGCATCCTTGCTCCCCGTGACAATGGAAGCGACATCCTCAAATCGAGAAACGAGGTTGCAACCGAAAGGCGCCGCGTGCCTAAAGGAAACGATGATGTTAGTCTCGTCATGGTATTATAAGCTTCGCAAGCCATCCTCACAATCCAATGCCTCTGTCTGTCGTCGCGTTGGGATCAGGAAGCGTACTATTTGCAAGGTCGTCACTCCCAGGTAATACACGCAATGCCCAAAGGATAGAAGCGACTTGGATGAACATGGCGTTATTGGCGACATGCCGGCCAACACACACCCTGTTAGGATTTTCTAGACTTAGCAAGGACCAAGTTGCACACTGCCATCACGGACCTCCTACCAAATCCGAACGCGACATGGCCTTCATCTTTCGCCCCGGCAGGGAATGAATCATTATCACTCCAAGTAGAATCTAAAAAGCGGTCTGGATTGAAAGTATCGGCATCAGATCCATAGATATCTGGATCATGGTTGAGACCCCTGTTGTAAATTTGAAACGCTGAGTCTTCGAAAGGGAATATTTCGACGAGGAAAACGCCTACCAGGTGTTGACGAAACAAAACGAGCCTTTTGGCAGGAAAAATCCATCATAATGGTCATCCTCTTCAAGTCGGTGAGGGAGAGCCATGGGAAACGCGGGCCTCCACCGCATGACTTCTTTCACTATTGCACGTATGTAGGGTAGGTGTTCGTAGTCTTGGAGCGTAGGCATGCGTGATCGGCCAACTACATGATCAAGTTCTTCATGAGCACGCTTCTGAACGCTGGGATATAATACCATAGCTATCAAAAACCAAAGCATCTGGCCGGAGGTCTAATGCAAGTTGGTTTAGATACGTGGGGAATTGATAGAGAAACTGACCGTTTCAGTTCCCCNTAGACTTGGAGATGGGAGATGAGCGAGCGTCCAAGTGGAAGTAAACAGTATATGAGAGGACGAACTATAACGAGATCGCAGTCCAAGCAGCTTGTTCTTTACCGAGATTGTGCTTAGCTACCTCTTCAACCAAAGAGGCAGCGATGCATGGCGCCTGGGTTCCTTCGTCCTATGGCGGTAATGAAATGGGCGGAAGACCAAAGTGATAAGAGAGAACAGTGCCGACCATCCTCTTGGAAACCCCTTCGAACAACTCAAAGAGTTTAATTGAAGTCTCATAATGCCATGCTTCTGCTTCTTTTCGCCATGTGCACCTATATATATAAAGTGATCAGCGTGGTCAGGATATAAGTGTAGGGAGGCGCCATCTTTACGTACATCCACCTGGGCAGGTGTTCCATCCAAGAAAAGAACTCAACAAGGTAAGCACCCGGACGCGAAGATTCTGAGAGTCGTTCACTTAGTCGATCGACCCAAATGATCAGGGGGTCGCCGGAATCAAGGATCGGAGGTAAGCCATAGATGAGTGAGATCATGGAGGAGATGTTTGTGCGTTGTAGGTGATCGGTAAAACGCTCTGGACTAGTCAATAATGTTTGCACGAGGATGGTTGCTTCCGCTTCATGGATTGGGATATATTGTTTGGCGGCTGGTTTATGAAGCGCTCTGAGACGAACAAAGTGCCGATTGAAACCAGACATAGGGCAGCGACGCCAACCAAGTGTACTCACTCATGGGCGGCACGGCGCATCCGTCTCCAACCATCATTGTGTCTGGCAATAGGAAGTGCAAGACCCGCAGTCAAAAGTTCACCGACAACCACACTTCGTGGACGATCGGAATAGATTCCTGCTCGTTTGGCAAGTAGATCTTGCGCGACCTTGTGGGATCCGATTATAATGATCGGCTGTCCAGCGGCGTGGATGTAGACCAGAGGTCCTGACGTCCGAAAATTTATACAAGGTGAGTATAACCTAACTACGTCTGGCTGCGGACAAGTCTTACCATATTGATTACACCAGTGGGTCATGTCGAGCCATAACTTCTTTGTCAGTTGGAAGACATTCCCAATAAGAGGGAGGCCTCGAGGTCCAGGCGGCAACTTCGCAGGGTGATTTGTTGTGCTGTACAAATAGCCGACGAAGATCAGAATTGTGACTGTCGTACCAAAGGACCATTGCATGGAGGTCAGAGATGTCGAAAGAGCATTCAACCAATGCATATTTGGTCGAAATCAGAGCGGTTCGAGGAGTATCAGCAGGAGGAAAATGGGAAACGATCTCATGAGCAGTGGTTTCGGGAGTTGACACTTTTATGCCGGAAACGAGAAGTTGCGACTGCATCGATGGTTCAGGTTCGTAGAATGAGGCTAGAGGAACAGGAACAGGTGCCGCATTTGAACACTCGCAGTTGCTAAGGCTGCTATAAAGTAGTTAGCACGTTGCGGATTGCCGCACCACACGACACAAAGTGGCTGAATAACGAGGCTCAAGACGGTCGAGTCCCGTCAAGCATCTAACCATCCATAGACATGACCAAGCCAAGTAATTCAGACAGATTGCCGAATCAGTCGCGTTTTCCGGGGTCCTCCCCAGGTCGTCGGTGTGACGGTACCTGGACGGTACGTAGACGATGTGCATGGTCAGGGTTGCATCGATGTGGTCGTAAACCTTCCCCATCGATTCAGTGAGGAAAAGATAGATCGAGGGGATACGTACCCTGGGTATTCATCCGGATCTGCTGAACGTTGATGCGTCCATTTCTTCGTGGGCCATTGAATTCTGATACGTGCTTGAAGATCATCAGTGTATCCAAGTCCAAGTGATTCCCAGCCTATTATGAACCCATCTATTCGGCACTTTCAAGAAGTATGTAGTCATCGTGCCATCTTGGCTATGTTACGAGGGCATCTAAGGCCATGATACGACCTTGCCATCTATGAACTTCACGGGACCTTTCGGCATCTCCCCAATCGCAGCCGTTGCATCTTCATCGAGAGAGGGTTCATCTGTAAAGGTCCAAGATAGCTCACCGCCGTACTCTTTGGGAAGGTCTTTTGCATTGACCAATTCCAATAGCGATTCGCCGGGATTCTTTCCAAGAACGCGTATTTTGTTTCTTGTGCCTTCATCGAACCAGCCCTTTATCCAGCCCCAGATAGTAGGGAAGAAAGAAGGTGAATTGACAACTGCGATGGAGTGCAAAGTTTCGGGATAATTTGCTGTCGCAAGACGGGAAGCCTCCTGTAGGTGATTTCGTAGCGTCCACATAGACATAAGAGACACATCATTGAGATCTATGATAGTCATCACAGAGGATATCGGCGTTGGGGCGGTGGCGTGAGGGAGATGAGTGCACAACTCCATGGCGAAGTTGGACATAAATTCGTATAACGCAACGCTGTGGTATCATCGCAACCTAAGAACCTGAGGAAAGTCAAGAGCCTCCTCACATTCGCTGATATCTCCGCGCCGCGGGGACGGCATCTAGTTCTTTCTGTAGCGGGACCACAGCCGAAAGCTTGTAGACATATAGTGGCAACCCATGCTGGCCATGGGTTAACAAACAAATCTACGCAAGGGTTAGATACGTGACGCAAACCTTCTCTCTTCGGCCAGTCCACCTAGGGTAGAATCGTTTGGCTGATTCAAATTCTTCTGGGTCAAAGGTTGCATAAAGATTATCCACATCATGTGCTTTGCGCCATTTCTCGGTCTCGAAGAATTGTTTCTGAGCGGCAGCGGGATCAAACCGTCGTGCGCGTAGAAATCGTCTACATAGAGAACTTCAGCCTACTTTCTCCAGAGCCCTGAGGGCCTGGTGACTCACAGGATGGTTTCGTCATTGTGGGAGGCCCTGGACGTGTCCGAGCCATGGGCATAGAGGTTTGCCTTGGCCAAGTTATCTTTGAATGAGATGAAGGCCTCTAGCTGTTGCGGCGTAAGGCGAAACAAGTGGCCTGCGAGGGGATCAAACGTAATGTTCGAGCTTGCAGACCCGCTCGCCATGGTGGTTTGAAAGCAAGATGTGAACGCTTCGGGCCGGGCTCTACCAATAGCCCCTTGAATGTCGCCAGGGGTGGCATGCGGGAAACATCTCATGCGACTGAAGCTCCTACGCCCGATAGGCTAGAGGATCCCCTCGTAGCGTCTCTACACCTACATTTTGGTGGTGAGTCTTCCTTTCGGACAGTTATAGCTTGGTCGGGTCGGCTATATGACTAATTCGTAGAGAGGGAGTCGTCGTGCCGATAAGGCTCGTCATTTCATGCTGGGTTTATGATCACTGAGTTGTAATTTTTCGGTCAATGAAGTTCGCGTGTAGCAAGGGAGAGTATTGCGTTGTCAGCCTCGCCGCAGGGGTGCATTGCAAAACATTCCCTGGATGATCTTCTGGCTCATTTCAGACTTCCCACGTCCCCTTTGTTGAATATATGACACGGTCGCTTCCATTCATATTAACTCTCAGTGAGCTTGCTATAGTATTCGAGAGGGAATCTGGGATATCTCTCGCGAAAAGTGGTAGAGGATAGTGGGGAGGAGCAAATCCGGTGCGTTCGAGCCTCGCACTGTGACTTGTTTTTCACCTTCCTCAGGCATCATTCTGCAGCTGCGCATGAGTTAAGATCTTGCGCAGTACTGACTCTCGGCAGAATCTTACAGTACCAGAACTTTGCAGATTAAAGCTCCTGTCACAAAAGGCGGGTCCCTATCCTCCTGAGAACACGTGATCGGGGAACTTGTGGAAATTTTGTCAAGTTTTAGTCCATGGACGAACGACCACATAAAGCGCATCGCGCAGCCCAGTCCGGAGCAAAGGCAGAGAAGAAAAAGGGGAAACAAAAGCAGACAAATGGCTTCAATGAAAAGGTGCCCCATTTCGTTGTTCGTTCGCGGAACCAAGTCTCATACTTCTGTGATTAGGCCTTCGCACCAAAGTCTGGACGACGAGCTGAACGTCAAGGTCGCCGTAACGTCGAGAAGGACCAGACTCGACTACACGTTCCTCTCGTAAATCGTACCCCAGATGAGGAACCTCCCCCCGTCATCGTTGCTATCGTAGGTCCTCCTGGTGTGGGCAAGACCACCTTGCTCAAGTCCCTTGTAAGGAGGTACACCAAGCAAACCTTGTCAGAAGCCAAGGGTCCAATTACTGTCGTCGCGGGAAAGAAACGACGTCTTACATTTATCGAATGCAACATCGATCTCAACTCCATGATCGACATTGGCAAAATTGCAGACTTGGTTCTCCTAATGATTGACGGCTCGTTTGGATTCGAGATGGTGCGTATACCAAAGTACCCGATCCGTAAAGCACCTTTGACATTCGTGGATAGGAAACATTCGAGTTTCTAAACGTCCTCCAATCTCACGGGTTTCCGAAAGTTATCGGTGTCCTTACCCACCTCGACCTCATCAAGAAGGCTCCAACACTCCGCGCCACCAAAAAANGCCCTTAAAAAGCGTTTCTGGACCGAAATATACCAGGGAGCCAAGCTGTTCTACCTCTCTGGCGTAATTAACGGTCGATATCCCGACACCGAAATCCTCAACCTTTCCCGCTTCGTCGGGGTCATGAAATTCCGCCCCCTCGTATTCCGCAACTCACACCCCTACTTACTTGCCGACCGTATGGAAGATCTAACCCCCAGAGAGCTTGTTCGCACCTCGAAAGGAAAGTGTGATCGCATTGTCACTGTCTACGGCTACGTCCATGGCACCCATCTACGCTCAGGAACTAAAGTCCATATCCCTGGCGTTGGCGACCTCGATGTCAACTCTATCACTAAACTAGGCGATCCATGTCCCACACCTGATGCAGATGCTGTGAAGCGAAGGAAACTGAGCGAGAAGAAGAAACTCCTTGTGCATGCACCCATGAGTGACGTTGGTGGGGTCATCTACGACAAAGATGCGGTTTGGGTGAATGTCCCCGGAAGTTTCACTAGGGGAAACGCCGACGGTACGGTTTCCTTGCCATTGTACACCTTATTTTGTATTGAACACATGGCCACTAGTTGCTCAGGGCGAAGGTGAACAGATGGTCATGAACCTTCAAGATGTCAACGCGACGCTTGAAGACGCGGTGGCTCGTAGCTCCATCAAACTCTTTGGCTCTTCCTCAAAAGCTTTGGTCGTCGATGATCGCGACAATGTCGACAATGACGGCGGCGAGGATGATGACGACGAAGCTGGGAGCGAAGACAGTGAAGAGGAGGATGACGAAGACGAAGAGGAGGAAGGAGAGGAGGAATCAGATGAAGACACAAATGACTTGGATCCCCAAATACAGCTCGATAACACTGGCCGAAGTCACCGTCGCACGATCACACGAGGTCTTCCGCAAAGTACAAGGGAAAGCAAAGAAGTTGCATATGCGGAGAGTGACTCGGAACTCGACTTTGGGGACGAAGACGATGGAAAGCGAGTTCATTTCTCCGATGAAGAAGATGACGAACAGATCCCATCAGATGAGGAGGACGAGGATGAGGAGGATTCGTCGGCGCCTCAATGGAAGCGCAATTTGCCCTCTCTGCTGCAGTCAGCATCCTCTGGACGGC
>JAPEVF010001420.1:0-10023 GCA_029747585.1 Pleurotus djamor | reverse complement strand
GCAGGAGGATAATAGTATAGGTGTATACTACCTCCTGCAACACTCAGAAGATTGTTACGGTCACTTAGGGAAGTGGGGTTGGGCGACGAAGGATGGTGATGGGAGCGCGCGTGGTGCGAATGGCATTCGCACCGGGATTCGGGATTCGACCGGGATTCGTGACAGCGATGGTGGGCGGAGAAACCTGTAGGGAGGTGGAAACAGAGGGGTTAGGGGTTGGAATTGAGTGTCCCCTTACACCGGCGAAGCTGAATCCAATCAAAGGGCACGTGTGAGTGAATGTGGTCTGGTTGTTGTTGGGTTGCTGGGAGAATGCGAGGAGCAAGCGAAGGGATGAATGGAACTTTGTCAGATAGGCGCGCAGCTCAAAACATGCTAACCGTAACATCAAATGGTCTCCAGCGATTATTAGTATCAGCTAGAGCGCATTCGAGCATGGGTATCTATGGGAATGATAACTTTGAATATAACTCAAGTCCAAAACGGCAAGCCGGTGACGTGCTGGCGCGATGCAGGTTGTTCAAGTCTTGGATACTAATGGAAAGCACGAGTTGAGACGAAATTCAAAATCTGACCTTTAAGGAATGCTTACTTTTATTCAGTATCTCAGCTTCCACGCGGCTTACCTGACTCAAATTATCTTCAGCGCAAGCTGATACATATTGAAAGTGTATACAAGCACTCACTAGCCATGAAATGCACCGAGTCCATGCCCAAACGCGAAATTTAACTCGACTCCTATCTGTTTTTGCTGTCACGTGCGAGCGGACACAATGTACCTGAGAGCGAGTTTTCGTCGTTCGACAACTTCGTAGGATGTACCACACGGTTATTGTGAACTAGTGAACGTTTGCGCACATGGCCCAGTTCCCCCATGACCTGTTACCCAACATCTATTTCTATTCTATCCCGAGCATCCATGGCCGTACCAATCATACTTACCACCAGAGAAGCACGCCCAACTTCATCAACCTTTCCCTCGAGCTCGATTGTAGTCTGCAGACACGCAGATACGTAGCCAGCTTCCTTTCGAAGCGACTTGGCCCAAGTATCCCAGGGTATACGGTGGCAGGGGATGGCTAAAACCAATTTGTGTAAGTTTTGTGTGGGCGCCGCGAAGGGTTGACTGATTCATTTAAGATCGACCTTATCTCGTGCTACCGCAACGCTATTGCCCGGGGGCATATCTCTCATGTTTTTCTCCATGTTCAGGCGACATATCATCCCAAGTATCCGAGAATTGTATTCGCTGATCGTTTATCCCGTCCCGAAAAGCATATTTGATTTGGGGATATTTATATCCAATCCATATTGCGGTTCCTCCGTGGTTACCCTCGATACCGAGGAGCTTATATCAACCCCAGCGTCCCGGCTTCCCCAGTAAAGAAGTGATATATCACTTGCAAATGGACTACCGAGGATTATGTATCACTCATCTAGGGTAACTACCGTAAGTGATGTATTACTTCGTGCGGCACTGGTGCTTGTTTACTTGCAACGCAGCGTGGCTTCCAGCCCCAAGAAGCTTAAGCTTCTTCGAGAGGCTGCGGAACGCATTGTCCTTAGACGCCATCATATAGAAGCAACCCTTATCCTTGTGGTCGACGCCCTCCCAAGACACTTGCTCATTCAACCATGAAATCCCCCGATGAGTTATCGTCTTACTTGCTATTCAGCTCCAAGTGCCCCTCAGTCAGTGAACTTGCCGACGACACTGAAGATGGTCAAGGGTATCAAGTCAGCCGTGATTATTATCTCAGCGACGGGGATCTTTTTGTCTTAGTTGAGCCATTGCTGCCCTTTGACGCTTCTTTATACTGACATCCGCCGCTTTCCTAGATAGACCAGACCATTTTCCGCATTCATTCTTATTTCATCCGAATGCACTCCAGTCTATTGGGCGACGCGATGAAGAATGGCGTGGGGTCGACGCTGAGAAACCCCCTTGAGATCACACTCGTCTCTGAGTCTCAATTTCAAAAGATTCTTTGGGTGTTCTACGATGAGTACGCTCTATTTTTGCCTGATCTAAGCAACACCTGATCCCGCTGACTTTGGCCACTAGGACTTTTGAACGTCTTGCCAATTCTCGGAAGTGGTTATCAATCCTCTTGACCGCAGAAGCACTCGAAATGGAATATGTCGTCAATCTCGCCATCCATAAATTGAGTGGATTACCGAGTCCAAACTTCGACGAGATCACGCTGATCCTCATCCAAGACCGTCATCAAGTCAGTGAGGATTGGGCGGTGGAAGCCTATTGTCGGCTATGTAAGCGGGACGACCCACTTAGCGTTGAGGACGCTGAGCGCCTTGGGTATCGCCTCTCTACCTTGATATCTCAGGCTCGCGAAGCAATACTGAAGGTCCCTCCGGTTAACCGGGACAAGGTAGTCAAGGATACCCTCGAGGAATACAGCAAGAAATACCCTCACGCCCCACCAACTCGCCGACTTCTCGGGACATTACCTGCTTCTTCTGAAGATAATATCCAGAGAGGTGATATCAAGATTGAGGTGCGAGAGGTTGGCTGGTGTTTGATCTCACTGAATACTGATCTCTCACCATCATAGATCGGAGAGCGAAGCCTCCAATTTCATCGTCATGTCTTGATCACCCACTCTCCCCTTTGTCTGGCCTCAAAAGTCGAAGGCATAGCTACGAAGCCGTTGGTCCTCAGCAACAGTGACGTAAACGAATCACAGATCGCAGACTTGGCACGGTTGTTCTACGATATGTTCGTCTCATCCCTCTTCTCCTTTGCGAGTATCCCACTCTGACCATCTGGATGATTAGATCGTTTCCCCTCACAGCTAGAGCAGTGGACTGGGCTTCGTAGCATAGCTCAGAAGTACTCCATGAATCACGTCGGGGCGTTCGCAACCAAGCAACTAGGCGATAGACTGAGCCTGGTCGATCGCATCACTTCACTGCAGCGCTTCAAGATAGAGGGGGATTGGGCTGATGAAGTGATGGACTTGGTTTATGACCGAGACGAGTCACTCTCTGTCGAAGAGAACAGTCAACTCGGCTATGTTTTGGCAGCCCAGATATGGCAGGAGAGGGAAAGGAGGGTGAAACGCGAACTCGCACGGCAATCCAAGGCCCCAGCTAAAGCGGATACGGATGGCGTGAAAGCCCCACAGTCAACAACATCGTTCCCGCCGCCAGTGACCCCTCCAAATCCGGCAAAAGAAAGTCCAGCGGGACGCAGGTCGACAGCGTCAATAACAACAAGGTCACAATCAGCTGGAATGAAGAAGGAGAAGAAAGAGAAGAAGAAGAAGAAGTGATATTTTCAGTATCACCACCTCTTTGAACATGATACATCGAGATTGCTGCGAATATATCATTTGTGCATTTGGTGCATCTAAGTTCTATACTGGCCCATGACGCGTGACGGCGCGGGAAGGTTGAACGTCGCAGCAGGCCCCAGGGTGCCGTACAAATGGGACTTACATCACGCTCCCCACCAAATGCCTTCCACCTACATGCTGATCATTTCATGCCTACGTCCCAAAGATGGAGTGTAAGTACCCCAATATCCTGCTGTTACAAGCCGCTTTCCATCGAGTGAGAAAGCAGCTAACAAAATTGATCCTTCAGTTTCAAACTCGTCTCCCAACTCTCCCAAGTATTGCATCTCCGAACCCGTATCCGGCCTTGCTTGTTCCCGTTCGCGAGTGCCTGTTCATCATCCCGGAATGCCAGACACTCAATCCAACCATCATGGACCTGGAAAGAGTAACAGCTCGGTTACGCACCAGGGAGCCAAACAAGACCATCTTTTTGTACATTGCTCAGGGGAATGTACGAAAATTTGTGTGTATTTGTAACAAGCGTTTCGTGGTTCAAGTTGAAGCAAAAGAGGCGGACAAGGGCGCGTTGGGAGAGGAAGAGGGAAAAGGGACATGGGATGCATACTGGGTGTGGGTAGAGCATAGCTCCAAGGTCGGAGCCGCGCGTCCACCCACCACAACCACTACATATCCCAGTCGTGCACGATGGTGAACGACGATGGGAGGGAGAAGGAAGCAAAGCAGCTTGCACATGTTCAAGTTGTGCTGCAGCCCTCGGAGGAGAGCCCGAGTCACGTGCTTCCAGCGCTCAACCGTCACGCGTCACGCGTCAAGACTCAATCAATGCATGGTCGCAACATGGTCGAGCTTCAGCTGACTGAAGCTGAAGCCTTAGAAGACCTCTTCTGGTAGCCGTTGGCGCGTAAAACTGCGCACTGGATATCCTCGGGAAGCTGGACTCAGTCGCATCGCGTCGCTGCACACTCCTCGTCTTTGTGCCTCATCAGTTTCTCTAGATCGTCACCAAGGAGGACTTGGAAAGGGAGCGCACGGAGGACAAGAAATGCGCATATTGAAACGGCCTGAATGATTAGGTGTGTTTCTCTTATTTTTTCTTCTTGCTTAACTCACGCTCACCGGTCACCGACGAATATACAGGACTGAGATGACACAGCCAACGCGCGTAGTAACAAGCGTGAATCATGTCTTGCCCCAAAGCTTGAAGTTCGAAACCTCGACGCTCAATCATTGCAGGAACTAACCCTACAAGTCGAGGGCTTGAAGTCCTGGGTTGCGGTGGTGTTGGAGAAGGAGGAGGAGGAGGGGATTCACGACTAGACTGCCTTTTGCTAGCCATGGCAAGTATTCTACCTGCGAGCCTTCCCAAATGGCGCTGACAGACGAATAGAGACGTTCGACGTACTTATTTCCAGATCCTTTGATCACCTTGGTCATGTAACGGCAATCCCCCTCTACCATGACGACTTTGTACTGTTGGGATACACTTTGTCTTCGTGGTGTTCTCGACAAAGGGCGAACGTACCCAACCGCATTTACCCTGGATACTCAACATGGTCTAAGTCACGTCTGGGATGATTGCCATCGTTTGTGTTGCCCTCCGAGAGACGTTCTGTGGAGGGTTCATTGGCCTTTGTGCGAGGTTGCACCCTGGTTCCGATCGCGTTAGGACCGACGTCGGCGCCAGACATGAATCAATCATTGCGCTCGGCTTGTAGGTGGGTTATCCTCGATTGTTTCCTTGTTAAGCTGGTGTTCATATGCATTCTGTAGGCTATGCCATTGTTTTTCGTGGTGGTGCATCCATACATCAATAACGACGCCCGTCCGCCAGTGACCTCCCCAATGCCACTTTCTTCGATCTCGCTTGAAGCTACCACACTCGATGTCAATGTGATGTCATCCGTACAATAGGTACGATTCCTGCTCGCTCCGTCGTTTGGACCTGCTCTTTCTTACCAATCACTATCTTGTAGCGCCTTGGCCTCTCTGATTTCTAGATATCGCGGGAGCGTTTACATCGCTAAGGGCCGGGTCTTTAACCATTGAACGTTCAGACAACTTGATACCCCCTGGTACTGAGCTCTGACGCGGGTTTATTCAACTTGTCAAGACTTTGCACCTGTCACAGAAGGCTGTGGACTGGTCTTCGACTTGTTGACGGAGATATGTCGCGAGCGGGAAGATGAATTGGATATCAGAGCTGCGGCGGAGGCACTTACGACTGCATGATGATCTTCCCGCGCAGCACATGCGGGTGGTATCTAGTTCGTGTTCTATCTAGGGTACACGTGAGTCTATACCCAAACCGCAGTCGATCTCTTTATCTCACCGAGTTGTGAAGGTTCGGATTTCGGTATCCTTGAGACTGAGCTTCTTCTGTCCGTGGTAACAAAGACACGCTCATTGGTTAAGAAGAAGAACGGTGTCCTTTCTGCTACCAGGCGTGTTTGACTCGTGTTGATCAGAAGCCCTTGGTCAGATGTTTGTAGGTCCATTGTATCACGAGTGGCGCTGGTGCGTATTTGAGTCATCACTGACACGCGGCTTCACACGAACTGATGAACTCCTCAGATACTGTTCTCTCACTCTCGCTGAACGCAGACAACATGCTAACGCATCCAGCTGACATGGTTGTTGGCGATGAATCTCCCCTAGTCGTATCTATGTGTACTCCACCTCAGACATGGTCAATAATCGACCCGCAGCTCGATTTTGTTTGCTCTCCGAGAGTTTCACCTGTTGACTTGGATCTAAAAGGCGCTACCCTGTCTCCGCCTCTGTCAGAACTAAAGCAATGGGACTTGGCTGAGCCTGAACTTGACCAGAGCTCGGATGCGACGCCCTCCAACTCTCGGTCATATATCCAATCATCCTACGTCTTTGAAGATGGAGACCTCGGTATCTTGGTAAGCCTCCCTCCCGTCCATGTTGCACGATGAGTTAATGGTGTTAGGTTGATGAGGTATTCTACCGCATCCATTCACATTTCATTGACATCCATTCGCCGAGCTTGCGCGATCGATGCGACACCATTAATATTGCGAAAAGCGAAGACACCCTGGTTCTTACCCTGGTTTCCTCAGAGGGATTCAGCGACGTCTTATGGATCTTTTACGATGAGTACGTCCTTGGTGGCGCAACATCGCGTGCAACTTGCAAGACTGACTTTTACTCAAATTCCAGGACATTGGAACTCATCGCCTCCCCCGAGAAGTGGTTATCAATCTTGCTTACCGCTGAGAAACTCCAAATGGCCAAAGTCATAGACCTTGCCGTCACCAATCTCAACCGCTTGACTCCACCAGTCGCAGATCCCATTTCCATAATCATCGCACAGCACCATCATCACATCAGGGAAGCTTGGGCAGATGCTGCGTATCTTGAAATTTGCAGGCGTGACGACTCATTGAATAAGACTGAAGTCAAGTTGCTAAGGCCTGAGCTTACCGCGATGGTATCCAAAGCTCGTGAAGCTGCTTTGAAAGCCTCGCCCAGAAGAACAAGGCAGGCTATACTCGATGTGTTTTCGGAGTTTGGGGAGAGGACGGGACCTTGTCGTGGACTCATGTATGAGCCGCTTCCAAAGGATCGTCCTTACGAGGTCAACGTCAGAACTGGCGAGCTTTACATTGGGGTGAGTGTTCCCCCCTACACACGCGCTACCCAACCATCATCGCCTCCTCATCCAACAACATGTCTTTATCCTAGGTTGGGCAATCAATCTTCGCAATCCATCGACATTTCCTTCTTACCCAAGCACCGGGTCTCGCGCGACTCCTTGAATCTAACACAGATGAGAAAGAGCCCGCCTCTTTCATTCGCCTCAAAGATGTCAATGAAATACATTTCTCTTGGTTCTTATGGGTCCTGTATGATAGGTTTGTCTTTCCCATCTACCTGAATAACGACCCTTGCTTATTGTGTTATCAGGCCCTTCACTCCGGCCCTGACTGCAGATGCCGAACAATGGACCGCAATCTACTCCATCGCTAAGAAGTTCGATATGGTCCTTGTAGAGCGGCTGGCCTTGATGCAAATCAAGGATCTGCTGACTCCCGCAGAACGATTGGCGCATGCTGCTCAGTTCAACATCTCTGGGGATTTGTTCGATGAAGCAATGGAGCTGATGTGCAGTCGTAGGTCCCCTCCCACCAAAGATGAGGCTCGACACCTCCTAGATAATAATCTCTTGATGAAAATATGTCAGGAGAGGGAGCAAAGGCTTCGTCACGAAGTTTCGCGGCTCACGGAGAGAGAAGCGAGTTTGGTTGAGGAGTTGGCGATGTGGGAGGAGTGTACCGGATGTCTGGGAAAAACTGGACTTGGGAAAAAGAAGAAAGGCAAGCGTGTTCCCAAGCCCCGTCCGGAGGTTGTTGTAGATCCTTGAGCTAGGTGTGCATATCCATGATTATGCTCCATGTTGGATCGGACAGCTATGCCATGCAATCACTTCATTGGTTTGCTCAGTCCAATTTATGCGCTGTACTCGCGATGAGCGGTCTGTTCTAATGCACCAAAACCTGTTTGCTCGCGATGTGGTCTCTGATCTCGGCATGTCATGTCTTTCGTGCCTCGATCGTCGCAGGCATCCACTTGACTGGGTTGCCGTGTAGTCTCGCCACGACCCTCGCGGAAAGGCTATGTGCAGGCGACTAAGAATCCCTTGTCGGTGAACTCCGCGACGACCCTCACCATTGGTCCAATACCACGTCGGAGAATGGGCCTCGGAGTTTCGGTTTCGTTTCATCGTCTACGATGTAGCCGCGATGCACTTACCACCACGAATTGAAATACTTGGACTCATCTCGAATAATGGAAAGAGAATGGAACGAATGGTATACATCGGGAAACGTATTGAAGGAAACAACGGCCCCGAGCAATACTCAATATAATGATAAGTATATGAAGTCATACACAAAAGAAATAGCGTTGGAACGGCGAGCAGGCTAGCCCTTACGCGTCAAGGCCTTGAAAACTTAAGCCCCGACTTGATTACAACTTCCGCAAGCCGGCACGGTGGCTACTAAAGTGGAAGAGCTCAGTATCAACCCATTAAATAGGAGTGAATACACGGGCACCATGATGGCAGTAGTAATGATTGTGAGTGAATTCGTTGTTCTGTTTGCCAATGACATTGTTTGCTGTACCTGGTCCAAAATTTTCAACGACATGGGGGGAATGGGTCGGGTGGTGATGACGCTCCCGTAATTTGTGGAAACGTCAGATGATGGCAGAGGGCCGCTCCCACCTCTGCTCTTTGCCTTGAACTATAGTTGAGGTTAGCTTATTTTTTGACCCGTGTGTTGAAAAGCAAGGAAGGGCGAACACGAATGTGATCTTCGAAACTCTTGACCACTTCTTGGTGTGAGGTAATCTCTTCATATCTAGCAGTGATGTCAATAAGACCTTGGCATTAGACCTTAGACCTTGGTGCACGGTCAGCGGCACAGGTTTGGTTACCTGATAATGCAGGAGAGCAGTACCAGTGCTTACTACCATCTGATCTGAGCAGGCGATACGGCCAGCGCCTATTGCGTCGCGGTCAACTCTCGCTTTCGTTCTCACCTTTTCCTTTCGCCCAGCTTGCTTTCTCGCATTTGTGTTCTCGCTCCAGGATTTTATTCGTCCTGCTTGCAGGATGTATAACCTCCTGTTCCTCTCCAAATCACTGTACGAGCCAGGTGGCTTCCTGAACTTTTCTGTATCATCGTATGAGCAATTGTGCGTCCACAACAGGCCCTGTGCTCACAATTCTTTCCAGCTATGTAGGACATTTTGATGGGACAAGTTCAATCTACAGCTTCGACGCGATCAGTCCCTCTCGACTCGCGTCTGGCGCAGAGGTCATCCCAGCACCCGTCTTCACATGCCTTCACCACCTGTGTGCTATCCCTTACGAATTGCCTCTCCCACATATGGCCGTAGCCGCTCGATTGATCCTTGAGACTTGTGACATGCTTCCGGTGAGGCGGAGTGCGTCGTCGTCTTCTTATTTTCAGATATTCATCATTCTCCTCATGCGTTCTAGCAAGTTACAAGCCACCAAGACGAATTCAGGAGCTTGGCATACGCTGCCGGCGACTTGTTACGGACTGTATCTGAGAGGTTCGATGAATCCCAGAGAGACACGGTCCCGTATTCCTTATCGGACGTTGACGAATTACTCAGGTTCGTACATCATCACCTTCAATACACGTTTGACGCTTATCGGTTGGTGTCCGACAGGGCAGTCAGGTTGATGCATTCTCTCATGCGCGAGCATGTCGAGCGAGGCCTATTTTGGCGCGTCTTTGGGTTCAATAATGACGCTAGTCGAATTTCTCATTGCCAAGATATCCTTTGGCAAATCAGAATCGGCTTCGCAGCGAAGACTCACCCTCTCTGGGCTCCAGGATCTCCTACCGTTGCTGGGGATCCTAGGAATGAAACCACCACCATCAAGGCTGAGGTATTGACATATCCAAGCGACCCATGGCTCGATACTTACATGGCCTTTCTTTTTCTCAGTGATTCGCCTCGTTTTTCTCCGTGCCTCAATTTGTCGCCGAAGTCCCTTCCGTTCTCTTTTTTCGTTTCTGCCGAATTGATCTTCGGCTATGTTCCTCGCCCCTTAACGTCGCAGGTCGCGACGTCACTGCACATACACGTGTAATACCTTCTACTTTACCTCTCATATGTAGAGCTGCGCTCTGATCACACTCAC
>JAPEVF010000142.1:0-91811 GCA_029747585.1 Pleurotus djamor | reverse complement strand
TAGAAGTGGTGCTTGAGCTCGAATGTGGATACTTCGGCTATACATAGCGCAAGCTTCAGGTCCGGTTTGTGGAACCACTTTCTCTCTTCAAGCATCCTAGATCCCGTGCATCAGTCTCATCGGCCCGATTTGAGGAACCTTATAAGCTTTAATCTGCGAGCATAAACCATCCCCTCTCATTCCTCTCATTCTCATCGAACATCCAACAATGGCAACCGTCGTCCTCAAGCGCACTGGCCAGAAGGTCGGTATGCTTCACCCCGGTCATGCAGCGATCTGACCCTCATCCATGGTAGATGCCTTTGGTCGGGTGAGTGGGCCCTTCTGACCCTCAGATCTTCCACTAATACATCGATTAGCTTTGGTTTATGGAAGGTATGCCGTCATTTGAATGAACGCGTAAAAGATAGTCATTAACGAGATGTCTCTCGATAGGTGACTAGATCAACCTGCGCAGATGTAAGCTTTTTACCCGATCAACTTGCTCGATCGCAATCCTGAAGACCTCATTAGACTGTTTACAATGCCATCAAAGCTGGATATCGACTACTCGACGGAGCTGGTGACTATGGAAATGAGAAAGAGGCTGGTGAGGGTGTTAAACGTGCCATCAAGGACGGTCTCGTCAAAAGAGAGGAACTATGTGAGTATCTTGCTGCTTCCGGTTCGTTATCACTCTCTGAACAATCTCCAGTCATCACTTCGAAGGTGTGAGATTTTGGTACCGTTTTAATACCCCGAAGGCTCACCTGACCCTCAAGCTTTGGAATACCTTCCACGCCCATGACCATGTGAGAGATGTACCGAAATACTTCGCTGGTAGGCGCTGATCTTCCTTCATCAGGCTAAAACCCTTGCCAAGTACCAGTTGGATCTTTGGGGCATTGACTACTTTGATCTATTCCTTGTGCATTTCCCGATCTCTCTCAAGTATGTGGAGCCTAGTCACCGTTACCCACCTGAGTGGTTTGGAGATGATGGGAAGGTCTACCTACGTGAGTGCGATCACTCTACTATATATATCTCGCATGATGCTGATCCAAGTTTAGAAAACACTCCCCTCTCTGAGACATGGGGTGCCATGGAGGAGCTCGTAGATGAAGGTCTCGCGAAGAACATCGGTCTCAGGTAGGGCCTCTCGTCAAGATTTTGGTACCTCAAGTTTGCGTATGCTGACCCACCTCAGTAACTGTCAAGGTTCCATCATCCTTGACGTCTTGCGCTATGCGAGAATCGAGCCCCAAGTTCTCCAAGTGGAGCTCCACCCTTACCTCTCCCAGGAGGCACTCGTCAAGCTCGCGAACACCTTGGGGATTGCGATCACGGCCTACTCGTCCTTCGGCCCCCAAAGCTACGTTGAACTGGGAGCTGACAAGGGCGTTGCGGGACTCTTGACTCTCGATACGGTGACAAAAATCGCTTCTGCGCACGGAAAGAGTGAGTCGGCTGATAGTCATAAGAAATGTGACTGATTCATACATCCCCCAGGTCCCTCACAAATCCTCCTTCGCTGGGCTACGCAAAGGGGATTGGCTGTTATCCCCAAGACGAATGATCCTAGTCGATTGGCCCAGAACCTTGATTGCTGTTCCTTCGACCTCACTGAGGAGCAGTTGAAGCAGATCAGCGCCTTGAACGTCAACCTGAGGGTATGTGCGCTCTCGTCGTATTCACAACTTGTTGCTAACAAGTCACCCGTCGCAGCTGAACGATCCTGCTGATATTGACCCAAGATTGGCTATCTTTGCTTAAGAAGGAAGGACACGTAGAAGCTTGAGAAATGTAAACGTATGACGCAGTTTGAGTGAATCATATTTGAATAAGGTTGCTGTGGAATTGGAAGCGCAGCAGGACAGCTTTTGCGGAGTTTGAAATCCATTGGTTTATATTGATCGCTTAGGCGCGTCCCTTTGAATCCAATCTCCCATGACTTCAGCACCAACAACTTTCAAGTTATCCAAGCGAGACGGGCCCACTCGCAGGATCTCATTCCAACAATGGCCAGACTGGGGAACTCTTGCCTCTAAAATCGCGTCTTTGTATGATATTCCAGTCGACAAAGTTGGCGTATCGTATGTCGACGCGGATGGAGACGAAGTGACGCTCAGCTCCCAAGAAGAGCTTGAAGACTTTCGCCTGACGGGGTTCCAACCTGGAAAGCTCGCGAAACTGGCTGTTCAAGACTTCAGACAGCCACTTCATGACGACAAGGCCTCCTCCAGTCCGCGCACACTGAGCCCTAATGATCGTAACACCTTCGGTCCCGGAAATCTGCCCTTTGTAGTTGGGATCGAGGAAGACTGGCAACCGCTTCCAATTCCCAACATCTTCCTTTCTGATAATCCAATAATGTCGGGAACGACAACTCCCCATGCCTACGTTGAAACTGTGGACGATGAAGAGCCCCCCATCCCGCCCAAGAGCAATAGCACATTGGGCCTCGATGCAGTTTCCACCACCGGCTCTAGTCGATTCTCTACCGTTCGGTCCACCATATCCAAAGGCAAATCTAGAGCTGAGCCTGAGTCCGAACTTCGACCCACTTCGGTGGCGCTGAGCTCCTCCAGTGACGGTATCTCTTCCACAGTATCTGCACTTGCGGAGGACACCCCCTCGAAGCCACCTGTCCACGTTTACGACAGGGGAAACCACCCTTCCAATAGGTCAGCCTTTCAAGTTCCATCGAGTAGCTCTCGAGCAGCAACATCTCGTGGAGATGTCACTCCTGCTCAGGCGGAAAGTACACCCAAAGCGCCTACTGTATCTCTTGATGCGGAACAAGGCCTCGTCCCCAGCCATCAAGAACACGAAGCACCAGACCCGCCTCTCCCCACCATTGACGCTCCATCCTTATCGAATGATGTTGCGAGCCTCCTGAACACGTTGACCACAGTATTCTCCTCTCATCCCGAATTGTCGGAGAGCCTGCGACAAATCATTCAGAACTCATCAAATGGGACGTATTGGGCAACCCATCGCGAGACCATCACCAATGCAGCCCAGGAACTCGTTCGATCGGCGGAGGCTACAGGTCGCGTTGCTGAAGAAGAGGCCGGTCGTCGAGTCGCAGAAGCCATCGGAAGCATTGTCAAGTCCATTGCTGATGTGACTGGTGCTACAACCAACACGTCAGATGTTGCTCCTGCTCCCANGGCCTCCCCCCGCCACCTGGCGGGTCCYTTNATCCCCCTCCCTCGGGCTTGTCACAAAAGATGGTCTTCTGGTGGCTGGCGCGGTGACTACGGAGGCGGACCCTTCGGCTATGCCTATCCACGACCACGCTGGCCTCCTGGACCAGGAATGTATCCACCCCCGCCCCCACCTCCGCCTCCAGCACATGACGTTCCGCCGCCCCCAATGCACCCTCCACCNACCACCACCACCACCACCACCACCCTCATTTCCTCCCACGTTGGAGCCGGGATATAGCTCCTTGGAATGACCCCCATGATGCTGCTAAGATGAAACGAGAAGAATCTCGTGCNTCAAGTTGAAGCCGCAAAGATGTACTATAAGACCGAGAAGGAGCGCTATAGGCAAGAACGTGAGGAGCGTCGCAAAGAGAAAGAGCGCATTGCCGCCCTGAGGCACAAAGTAACAGCGTCGTAAGTCTATCCGAACCTGTCTAGTTGATGTCTTACTGAGTTCGTCTTTGACAGCCCCGAACACCAGAGCGAGGCCAAGGCGTCGACACCCACTGTGGTTCAGGAAACCCCCGCTCCTGCACCTCCGCCTCCGCCTGAACCAAGACCCAAAACGCCAGTTATCACTCTCCCTGTGAGCCAAGCTCATGGCCGATACCCCGAGTTTGAGATGTATAGCGTACCCAAGCGACACAACACTCATCTTGGACATGCTCATCCTACCCGACGACCATCCAACGGGGAAACCCACGCTCGATCGCTTTCTCGTATTACCAAACGTTTGGCTGACGTGAGTTTTAGGCACCTTGTGTAGAAGTATTCGTTGACTGACTTTCTGCGTAGATGGGTTTCACTGAGAATGCGTACCCTTCGCTTCCCTCAAAGATTAGGGCGAACTTGAATCCCGAACGTTTGGTTCACAAAGACAGCGAAGACGATATCGTGACCACACTTCTGGAGGAGATGCTTGCTACGTCTCCGAAATCCCCCAAGCCTTCCGGCTCCCGTGGTCCTCCAGGAGGATGGGATTGAGATCTTGGTCGATCGACTTGATGCCTCTTGCAACGATTTTTGGTTGATCTTTGGTTGATCTTTTCTTGGTGTACTCTATGCGAATTTATTACCAGCGCTACCATAACATGTATCTGCTTCTATCCGCGTACTAATCGTTGTACCAGTTACTTTGGGAATGGGAATGTAATGTATGTATGCCTTAAAACTACGAACACAACCATTGACCCTCTAAGACGAGGCGTTGCATTCAACTCTAATAAAGCTTGAGACAGATCGACCCCCACTAATCTGCCGACACCAAAACGGTATCGAACAGGGAAGGCAACTGACCTGTCTTGCTTTTCCATGACCGTAACAGACCCCTCGAGGATGAGTCCCTTTGAGGGCAGGAGGAGCCTTGACTTGGTACATGGGGGATACGTTCGAAGAAGATCGGAAACGATTGAAGTTGCGAGACAAAGAAAATGAAGAAACACTGTATATTGCGACAGTAGAAGATGAGGAGGAACACAAATGAACGAAAAATTCATCCGCTCGACCTAAATAGGCGCGGTTGGATCGTATTCCCACGCTCAGGAGACTAAAATATCTGGTCGATTGGAATAGCGCTACGCATCTTGACAAGATTCATGAGTAAAGCATTGGCAGGCATCGGAACATTATACGTTGAACCCAGCCCAACCAGATACCCATTCAAAAACTCGATCTCCGTCCGTCTCCCCCGCCGTACGTCAGACAGCATTGACGATATATTTCCCTTCGTCAAGTCTGCAACGCGTCGGCACTCAGATTCCAACGCTACACGCGACAACGCCCGGGGGAAGCGACCTGTTGGCAGCTGCTTGCTATCATATCCTTCCTGAGCTTTCTTGTCTAGCCACTCTTGTGTTTCCGCACGCATCTGGGCTAGATATGCGTCGTGGGCCTCTTGACATACCCGACGCATGATACGCAAAGATGCCTCCGTCGTGAAAATATCGCCGTTTCGACAACCCATGAGTGCTGTGAGGGGGTTGATGACCGAGTTGACGACAAGTTTTCGGCGCATGGTCACTTGCATGTCAGCCATGGGTTTCCAGCTGACGTTGAGAGACTTTAGCATCAGCATCGCAGCGACTGTGTTTCGGAGGGAGCGGTATTGGGGGAAAGCGGGGTCTTCGTGAGACTGGATGATATCGTGAGGGTGGGGGGTGTTTGATTCGCGGAATCCGGTCTCGTAGTTTCGACCGTTGGTATCGGGGACAATGCCAAACTCGATGCTACCATGGCCGGCATGAACGACCTGGTTCCCGCCTCTGAGAAATGCACCATGCGTGTTCGAAGCAAGGAGAAAGTGGGGACGGTGCGCCGGGTTCCGGAAGACGTCTGAAATGAGCTTCTCGTACACGCCCATGCCGTTTTGCAGAAGAACGATGGTAGCATTGCTTGCGAGTCGCGGGAGGAGTTGCTGAATCGCGGGCACGGTTTGGTGTGCCTTGGTAGTGACGATTAAGGACTCGATGGTATTGTCGGTCTCCAGCATACTCGGTGAGTCGGAGTCTTCAGGCAACGCTGCCTGAGCTGGTTTTTTCGTCGATGCTGAGATGCGGGGAATTTCGACAGATTCTCTTCTGAAGCCCTTGGCCGAAGAGAGCAGCCCATTGCTTTCTACGGCGATTTGACCGCCGTGCTTCAAGGCATCCTGGCTTTGCGTGTAGCTTTTGTAGACGAGGGTGATTGCATGGTTCGAAGGAAGGGAACGACGCAGGTGGAAGGCAATGAGAGAACCGACGGGTCCAATGCCCAGGACGTGAAAGTGCATGAACAGGCAACAGACGCCTCCGGAACGCGATCAGCCCTCCGCACGTGAGCATCCTCGACCACTTCCTCCGATCCTCGACTTCCATTGCAAACCTCGTGTCGTACCTCGAGGCCTCGACTTCCAGTCGTATGACCAGCACTTCTGCATAGATGATTGTGCCTCCGCCAGTCGGAGACGATGATTGACATATCCGCGACTACAACCAGCTACAGGACATCTACTGTCGGTGTTACATCGCACTACTTATTGCGTCCGTTTAATAAGAGATTGTGCTACTCCTAGTGATTAGCTCGGCATAAATGAATGACTTAAATGAATGATATATACTGTCCAAGGAATCAATGGTCATCTGCACCTAGGCTTCCCCATTTCACCAGACGAACCGCACCGTCGTGCCATGACTGAACGCGTCGCAGAGCGACGATCGACATGGTGGATCGATCTGTTCCAACAAGACCTAGCCCATTCGACTGGATAACAGCGTCAATGAGGAGAGGGTACCTGCACGTTTATGTGGCGTCAGTTCAGTGCATCATGCAGTCCTCGAGGAGGGTTCAAATACTCACCAGGTGCCATATAACTCAGCGGTTTTGGAGTGATTGACACTGAGCCAGCCTTGTTCGGCCACTTCACCCCACCACGTCGCATTCCGTTCATCGCTAGTCATGATTACATGTCGGACATCGATGCCCTTACGTTCCATGAGTTCATCCTTAACCTCTTGAACACGGCGAGCAAACGCCGAAATGGGGGCAAAACACTCTTCGATAGGTACGTGCATATCGCGGCACCAGTTTCCGAAGTCACCATGCCGAACGTGGATGGAAATGTACTACGGATCACGTTTAACCTGGAGAAGACGAAGAAAGAAAGAAAGGATACGAACTGGGGGTGTTGGTTCGTCTTCGTCCATTCCGATCGTGGCACGGACGTACTTTTCGGCGAGGTCTGCCAAAGCCGAGGTCCAGTACATGTGCGTGCCCACATATCGCCATGCAGGGCTGAAGTCCTTCTCCCACTCAAAGGACTGGTATACACTCCGTTAGTGGATTCATCAAATGAAGGCTCCGCAATGTGATAGCTCACCTGTTGAGCACACACATAGTACAAATAATCAAAACACAAGAGATGTTCATCAGGCGGAAGCGATACTTTGTGTTCCGGAGACGCCAGCGGCGTGACCAAGCTCTTTTCTCGGGTTTCAGGGAAAGCCAAACTGGCAAGGCTCCAAAATGTACTGCTCTTGTCGTGTTCAAAGTTAGGTATCATTTTAGTCCAATCCGGGGTTTTGGTATAAGAAATATCTGGGGCGGATCAGTGACAAAGTTAGAAAATGGCCAAGGGAAGGCTTTACCGAGTTTAATGTGCCCTGGAACGGGACTGCGACGGGGGTAGTGTTCATGGTATTGTACGGATTCCCAAAGATTCCAGCAGCCGATGTCGTCCACTGTTTCGCTCGAGGGGTCTTTCACTTCGCGCCACTCGAGTACGGGTTTGCCGAGGAGACGACGAAGCCGCGGAACGTCGAAAACTTCCCCGAACGGGATGGGAGGGACCGAGCCACCGATGTGTGAAGGGGTGAACATTGGGACAATGGGTATACGGTCGGTGATAAGTCCAAGGTATATCAGATTTCCCTAAGTACATGAAATGAATGAGGATGTGTCGATGACGCAGAAAGGCTGAGAACGCACATAGGTCATCACATCGTTTGCTGAAGATCTGTCAATCAACATGCTGGTGAAACGAGATTGTGAAGACTCACTCCAACCTGCTGAAGGCCAAGATGAGATATACTTGAGTTCGGGGCGCAAGTTGTCTGTGAAGTGGGTGAGTACAACCATTTCCCATGAAGAACGGACAATGCTCACCCCGGAAACTTGCAGTCGGGGGTCCCATTAGAGATGCTAAAGGACTTAGGGGATCGAGGGTGATTTGGGTAGAGACATTGTGAGCGACAGTGGGTAGTACGGGGACTGGTGAAGGAGCAGGTTCGGGTTCGAGGATCGTCTGGGGGACATGGGTCGTCCAAAAAGCAAAGTATAGAAAGCCAAGGACAGAAGTAAGGGCCAATGTCGAGCAGGCTGCGATAATGAAGGCTCGTCTTTTTGCAGGTGTCGTCGGTCGTCGTCCCCACTGAAGGTTCATGGTCTTGTCATCGATAAAAGTTGAATGGTCGGGCAGCAGCGAGTCCTCTGAGTTTCTTGAGGCAGGAGACATTCAAAGAGAAGGTGGGGGCTTCGGACGACAAGACTTAGCCGGACGCAGCGACAGTGAGTGATGGCGCAGGGTTGTTTTGTTTTCCCCATCTTCGCGCTAACGGACACAATAGTCGGACAAGGCACGCACTCAAACAGGGTCTATTCCATATCGGGAAGGTGTAATACAGAAGGTTAAATAAAGCTCAGCCCGGCAGCCGCGGCTCAGTTGAACTGGTTCCTCCGTTCTGTTTCATCCATATGGGTCTCACTTCCAGGCGGAAAATGTGTTGCTGTTCTCTTGATCCAAATTCCCTGGCCAATGCGCTTTTATACCCCGTCTCATAGTTTTGGGGACATCTCCTCTTCGCGCCAACATGTCGTCGAATACCAGGATGCAAGTCGCGGCAGTGGTCAGCTTCTACATGTGTGCTGCGCTCGTGGTGAGTACTATCTAGGAACTTGCGATATCGTACGATACTCATTGCAGCATGTTAGATGGTCTTTGTGTAAGTCCTGTCCAGCAGGCAGCGAGCAGGGATCTTACATATATCGCTATCTTAGAAACAAGGCCGTCTTGAATAATGCCCCAGATCTACCACTACTATTCCTTCTTTTCCAGTTACTCATTGCCGTGGTGCTTCTTCACGCGTCGGCTTTGGTCACAAAACGCATCGACCTACCAAAACTTGAAGTCGAAACCGCGAAGAAGCTTGTCCCCGTTGTTGCAGTCAATATAATTGGCTTGGTCTTCAATACCCTCTGCCTGCGCGATGTGGAAGCTTCCTTCTTTCAGGTTTGAGCTACCTCTTATACTTCGTCGCGCTTCATCCATTTACATTCCTATAGATTGCACGAGGTCTCAACCTCCCTCTGACAATATTGATCTCGAGTCTCGTCACCAAATCCACGCCTTCGCAAAGGATAATCGGAACAGCAGCAATCGTTACACTCGGTTTCTTGCTTGGCGTAACACCCTCTTCCTCATTACCAACTACAGCCACACCTTCGCTTCTATCTCTCTTCTACGGCGTTTGCTCGTCTTTATTCATCGCTATTCATGCCGTGCTCATCAAGACCTCACTTCCCTACTGCAATAACTCCGCAATCCAACTAGCATACTGGACTAATCTTGGGTCCGCTGTAATGGTGCTCCCATTCGTGTTTTTCCATGGGGAAACCATCATTCTCCAGAACCTCCTTTCTGATTCTAAATGGAATCCAAACGTCTTTCTATGGGGCACCTTAGTGACTGGCGTGTTCGGATTCTTACTCTGCGTCGCTGGCTTGCTCAGCATCAAGGTTACCAGCCCAGTCACGCACATGTTCTCCAGTGTAGGTCCACCTACTTCCATTGTTCTCCCCTGAATTATCGTGGCTAAAACCGCGTAACTTTGCAGGCGGCCAGATCGGTTCTTCAAACCCTTCTTGGGGTATGGATATTCAGTGATGTCCTCACGGTGTATGTGTCTGCCTCTCTATCAGAGCGAAGTACCTGATTGACACATACCCACAGCAACCGAGCAACTTCTATCATGGTTATTTTGGCGGGAACTATGTAGGTGCTCCTTTTATGTATAAATTCCATGTCATAACGGCTATTTCAGGCTCTTTACATGGGTCAAGCACAAGGAGACAGCATCGGCACCTCCGCGTCGTCCGGCTGACATCGAATCAGGTCCCTCTACTGCCGCGAAGGGTGACGAGAGTGTAGATACAACGATATGGAAAGCACCTGAAAAGCTTGATGAAGATGAAAAGTAGTGTAATGCTATTTGACTCACTTCTCGTAAGTTCGTAGAGAACAATGTTGTGGAATATCATGGACCATCAAATTTAGACCTCGACTCTCGTTCAATTCCATGCTCCATCGAAGCATCAATGGGCCTCGACCTTCGAAAGGCCTTTCGGAGACAAAGTGTCGCTTCATTGCCAGCAACCTCGCCACCATCGAAGTCTGTCGAACCTGTTGGACGTGAGATTTACGCCGCTGCCTACCCGCAGGATCGTATCGCGTGCAGGTTAGTCGAGGAACGAATGTATAGGTACCTCATGGAATGACCACTAATTTTGCCACCTCCTCGCATTGCAGTGACTCTCACCGTATGCCAGGTTTTCCCATCGCACCAGTTCGCGGGCCATCATCGATATTCCCATGTCAGCTGTCTCACGTATGGTATGTTCATCTCAAGTGCCATCCCCCTCATGACCTGAGAGAGTCCACATCAAACACAACATATGCGCTGTGCAAGTACGGCATGATATACGTGCGAGGCTGGTGATTGGCTGCCCGACCTAGATTTGAAATGCCCATCGACTAAGCGCCCTAGTCTCAATTGATCGCGCCTCCAATCACCGCGATTCCTCGTCCGTCTCGACGTCCCGTCATGGCATATGGTTTCACCAGTTCTTTGCGAAATGGTTCGGCTGTTAACCGGTGATCTGATGCCCACAGAATACGTACAATCTTCCTACAAACACTCGGATCACACGAATGGACGGCCTGGGTCCACCGTTGCAACTAGATCTTGTCTCAAGTTCGCGGGCTAACCACCACTGGCTCGCTTCTAGTTCTGTTGACAGGAACCCAAAAGTAGCTGGGACCTGAGACTGGTTCAACGTTTAAGAGATCGTTATAGTGAGGGCCACGTGTGGTGTGGTTCATCAAGATCTCGGCGTCAACACGATACAAGACCGTTGGAGAAACATGCCGTTCAGACAAGAATAATACAAGTTGCTAGCGTAAAATGCTTTCAACAACCCAACTTCTTTCAGACCCATTGCTAGCATGGCCGCTCTTCCTACTCCCCCACTAGAGTCTGCACCCTTCTCTGTTGGCCATCTTGATGCATCGTTAGGAAGCTCCGATGTCCATACCGACGCCCCCGTGCCATCGCGTTCAAAGACATCCTTTGAGCGATGCATGGGCGACAGCGAACTCTCATATTATCTGCCGTCTAGGGAGAGCGGTGTGAACGATATGTGTGTCCTCTGCTCAGTTTGATTCAGCTCTCTTTCTTATGCGACGTTGCAGGTACCTCCATATCGGCTTCAAGGCACCTCAAAGCATCGCAACAAGTGCTAGAGTCAACTTGGTCTGGACGATCCTTCGCAACAGACATCCACTTCTCGCATCAGTCGTTCGTATGAACGGCTATGACGACGTGAAATTCATGTAGATGTGCATAATACATCTTCAAAGAAAAACGCACTAATCGCCCATTAGATTCACCCCTCCGGCATCGGCTGACCGGGCCATTGAAGAGGCTAAGGATAATTTCTCTTTCAGCTCCCTTTCGAAAGATGGTAAATTGCCTGTCATGTCCTCGAGACGCCGCTTCCTCTGACATATGGCTCTGTAGAATTACTCGAACAGTACTTGAACGGGCCTCGGACATTGTCCAATGACCGTCTATCCTACTTGTTTTTCTCAGTGCCTGGGCAGCATGGGAATGGCGATTCACTCCCCAGTCCGCCACTTACACCTCCGCTATCCCGTTCCGCCTCTCAAACTGAGCTCAACCCGCTTGTCGAATGCAATTGGTTCCTATGTGCCACCCACTTCCTCGGTGATGGCATGGCCCTTCATCAGTTCGCCAATGACTACTTTAGCCTTTTTGGAAGTAGCAAATCGGACGTCGAGTTACAGGCGATCCTCCGCGATGAATGGTCTGCCAATGTGAGTGTTTTCTCGCCTCCGTCCAATCGCCTACTGACATGTCGCTTGATTGAAGTCCCCCGTTCTGCCTCCACCAATGGAGGAACGGCTTCCACCTGTCGTTGGCGGACGGTTTCGCCACGCTGTAGAACGCGTTGATCACCAGATCAGTCAAGACAAGTGTATTGTTTGTCCCCACATACTCTTCGCCGCAATCAACATTTCTGAGCTTTAATGACAGGGTGGGCATTCTTTCCCTCGTACTTCCGGAAAGGTTCGTCGGACCATCGTACCTACTGTCGCTTTTGAACGCGAAGATACGGTCAAACTCCTCAAGCTATGTAAATCACGCGGTGTATCTATCTCGAGTGCTATATTCGCTCTGTGTAACATCGCTTGGGCGAGGTTGAACAAAGGGAACCCTGAATTACCCATGTACGTCGTGCTACGCTTCCTTTCTGATCCAGTTTGTCTAACTATCAAGGCAGGATGATGTATTCCGCGTTGAACATCCGACCTTACCTTGTGACCAACAAACTGCGCTCGGAGTCCTACTGGTTCCTTGCGATTGGTTACTTCAACGTCGTTTTGCCTTCCTTCCTCCCAATCACCGATGTGGAAAGGACATTCTGGCATCGAGCCCGCATCGCTAAAGACCAGAGCACGCGAGCAGCCAAGAATTCGATGGTTGTCTCTCGGAGTCGTCTGACAGCCTCCGAACGTGGCGAACGCGCCAAGGGTTGGGCGAAAGAAGACGACGCGAAGGCCAATGGCACCTGGAAAGCGCCTATACCGAAAGCAAAGCCTACCAATACGAAGCCCCCTTCAGTTGCTACGATCGGACTATCTTTGCTTGGAAATTTGGATGGGATTTACAAACACAGTAATTTCCCCGATATCTCTCTCCATACATTGACGACTGGCTCCCGTCAGCGACCAGGTGGCATGCTGCTATTTGGGTATACCTTTGCTGGTAAGCTCTGGCTGAGCCTTGGTTATGATGAGAATGGATTCGAGGCTGAGACGGTGCAAACCTTTTGGAAGAATGTGGTCGATGGGGTCACGGAGTTTCTTTTGCGATAGAATTTGACTTTATTTTATTACATAATGCTAATCGAACCCTGCTCTTTAGTCTGAAGCCTTGCGTGGGGCCTGACACATTTTAGTGGCTCCTGCAGGAACCTGAACGGTTTTTCAATTTGGTCCCCTTGGACGTCAAAGAAAATGGTCAACGTTCAGCACTTGGTGGTTTCTTCGGTACAATGTCTCTGTCAACGCCTTCACCAGATGTTCGAAGCCCAGGTATTTCTAAGGATGCTTCGTTTGGCCGACAATTGGGGGACAGCGAGTTGGCTTATTATTTACCGTCCCGCCAAAATGGGGTCAATGATTTGTGCGTTGTGTTTATCTTCTCGTCGATTTATCGTGTTTCATGGCGAGAGCTGCAACCTAGGTACCTCGATGTGGGGTTTCGCTGTCCAAAGGTCATAGCTACCCATGCCCGTGTTTCACTGGCTTGGGCCTTCCTTCGTCTCAGACACCCGATGCTCGCGTCAATGGTTGAAATGCGCGACTATGACAATGTCAGGTTCCTGTATGTGTTGTTTAGCCACCCCTTCGCGTCTTGATTAACGAAACCCACCTAGCTTTTCCCCTCCGAGGACGGTCGAGCACGCGCTCAATGATGCTAGGCAGAATATGTGCTTTACATCCATGGAGAAAGATGGTGGGTGTAATGACCACGGAACATCAAAGCCACTCGCTGAGGCCTCTTTCTAGATTTATCCAATCTTTTTCTAAATGGGCCCCGAACTCTGTCTGATCGACGCCTATCCTACCTCTTCTTTTCAGTATCTGACGGGCAGCGAGAGACGGGCGACTCCTCAATAAACTCTGGACCACACCCCATCGTAGAGTGCCAATTCTTCCTCTGCAGTACCCACTTCATCAGCGATGGAATATCCCTCATCAAACTCGCCAATGACTTTTTCTGCATCTTTGGAAGCGCTACGTCGGACGATGAGCTATGGCTAGATTTCCAAGAAGAATGGGCTTTGCGACGACGCGCCGCCTTCGCTGGTGTAGGCATCCTCCTTTCTCTACCAGATTGCCTCTCAGATCCTTCTCATGTCAGTCTCCCGTTCTCCCACATCCCATGGAACATCGTCTACCTTCCACTTCCAGTGGGCGACTTCGTCGCGCCGCCGAAATCGTTGACTTTCAAATAAACCAAGATAAATTGATCGTGTGTCCCTCGCAACTTGGTCTCTTCCCATCCACTGACTTCATTCAGGGTGGACATCCGTTTCCACGAACGCCTGATAGAATACAACATAGTGTCGTTCGGGAGGTCGCCTTTGCGACCGAAGATACGACTCGCATGCTCAAGCTCTGTCGCTCTCATCGTGTATCCGTCTCTGGAGCTGTGTTTGCTCTGTGCAACCTTGCTTGGACAAGGCTCGATCGAGGGAACATTGATATGCCCATGTGCTTTACCCTATAGCTCCTCTATCAACATATACTGACTGTTTCCCATTAGGATGATGTACTCCGCGGTGAATATCCGCCCACGCCTCCCCGAGAAAGAGTCATTTCATGACTCCTACCTGTTCTTGGCCATTGGGTACTTCAATGTGGTCTTGCCATCGTTCTTGCCGTCTGATTCCAACCGGGCGTTTTGGCACCGCGCGCGTCTGGCCAAGAGCCAAAGTTCCAAGGAAATCAGTAGCCCGATGTTTATCTCTCGTAGCCGCTTGATGGCTTACGAACGTAGCCAACGTGCTCGAGAGTGGGCCATAGGGGATGCTACCAAAGTCAATGTACAGCCTCCTCCCTCGAGATCAACCCCAAAGTCGCCTTCAATTGCCACCATTGGCGTCTCTTGCTTGGGGAATGTCGACGAGACATTTCAATATGGCGCTTTTCCTAACCTTCAGTTACACTCGATATCAGCAGGCAACCGTCAGAAGCCGGGTGGAATGCTTCTCCTTGCATATACGTTTGGAGGAAAGTTCCGACTGAATCTCTCCTACGATGACAATGGCGTCGAACGGGAGACTTGCGAGCCTTTTTGGAACCATCTTTGCCAGGGGATACAGGAGCTCGTTTAGGCCAGGGGCTATGATATGAGCGCTTGTTAATTTATTTGATACCCACATACACGATGCCTTTCCTTCACTTCGATGTCTACGTCCACATTCTCCGGTATCTCCCTCCGTCCAGAGTTCCACACGACGATGTTAGTACTCAAACGCTTGTGGCCTGTCTTCAGTCGAGTGTGCTATTAAATCGAGCCGCTTCGATGTCCTCAATATGGGAAGCCCATTACCGGACACGCTACACCCACCCACCCTTACCCGCCATCTTGGAGCCTAGTTTCGATTGGAAGCTTGATTATTCTGAGAGACGTCGAAAGGATCGTCGAGCCTTGAGGCATCTTGCCGACTTGGTGGCAGGGAGTATTCAATGGGAGAACCTCAGGTCAATTGTTCCGTTCAATTTCGACGTCTGGGATGCCATCGAGCTAGAGGCTCAGTACCATGCTATTGACATAGTCTCGATGACTACTGGTAGTGAACTACCGTGTACGATGAAGTCGTCGGCGTACCAATATTGGGCGAAAGGCTTCCTCCGCACCATCACTCGAACCCATGGTACCCACTTACTAGCAGAGGTTGCACGTCACTCACCAGAGGTGTCATTCGAAGAGAGCCATAATATTCTTTCGTTGTTTATGGGAGAGTCTCCATATACAGTGAGCTCAACTTTGTCCATTACGACGATCATTACAAGCTGAATCCGTCTTGGAAGTTGGCTGCCCAGTTCGGGGACCTTGCATCTCTGTGTCGCAATTACCTTAAGTCCGCCAGTGTAGACATCTCCAACAAGATGATGACTCCAGCCCTGCGTAACGTATGTGTCCATATATGTCGCTTCATGCACGCGCAGGGGTTTGGGACAGTTGACCGTGCGTTTCATAGATTCAGCGAATTGATCAGTATTGACAGCATTTCTTATTTAATGATTCTAGCCTCGCTTTTTTCTGAGATCCTCAACAACTTCCCTCATGCCTATCTATCAACTCATAAACATACAATTCCAATATCCCTTGTTCACGTCTTTGTCTCCATTGCAACTCGGCTAGGCCTTTCAGCCCACCCAGTCAACTTTCCTGGGATCGTCATAGCCTGCGTTTTCAATGAACAAGATGGTGAATCTATCTATGTGAACGTCTATGGCCCTAGCGAAAGTGCAGTCTTGGATGTCAATGAAGATCACCTTGTGGGCTGGCCTCTTGTACTTGATGGTCAACCAGAAATCAGTCTATCCAGGCTATCCAGAAGGAATGCTGACATGCTCATTCGAGCCTCACGCAATATATACAACTCCCATCGAATGCATCCAGTTTCCCAAATCTCTAGCCAATCCGCCATGGACACAGCTTCATTCCTTGCCATCGCTCTCACAGGTGAACCTGGCCTAGTTCACTTCCTCCTTCAAGATGGATCGTCTCCTCATCCGCTGGATACACATGTCATTTTGCCAAAGCTAGCGGAGCTAATCCGACAACCCAACACCCGCCAACTACTCTGTTCTGCTTATCAATTGTCACAGGATCTCTTCAGCCAAATGCGCACGAATATCCGCTCGAGGGTCTCTTTTCCTCATGTTCGCTACTCTGTGGGGATGTTTTTCCTACACAAGCATCATGACTATACAGCGTGCATCGTTGGCTGGGACGTGCGTACTTCCATTGGTTTCATATACCAATGCATTGTTTAATTTCGCCAATGTATAGCCCACTTGCACGGCCTCTCAGCAATGGATCGATCGGAACGGCGTATCTCAGCTTTCAAGGGGAAAGAATCAACCTTTCTATCGTTCTATACGGTTGGGGGACCGGAACTCTGGCTGGTCTATGATGAGTGAGTTTGTTCAGCAACACGCTCAACGCGTAGCTACTAGACTACTGACGAAGCTAGGCGTGGCTGAAGAAAATATAAGCCTAGTTCGCAAGCCTCATGCAACGTTTCTGCAACAGCTAATAGAGTGCTACGGTGATTTTGGCCTCTACTTCGAATATGCCTTCTATACTGAGTCAGGCGACCTCCGGCTGCGTCTCAGCCCATTCGCTCGTAGTATATATCCGGATGATGACGAGTATGTTCCATCATTCGCAATGTAGCTCGACGTAACTGGGATGTACCTTGCGATGATATCACACCAGCCCCTGATGGCCTGACGTTTTGCAGATCGCGTGACAAGAACTTACGAACGCGTCTTGAGCATCAGCCACCCACCTCTCTTTCTTCCCCCAACCATGTCTCGTCCCGTCTCGGTGCAACCCTCATACTACAGGTTGCCCCAAGTCTCTCGTGCGCAACCCGCGCAACACGTCCCTATTCTTACTGATGACCATGAACGTGCGTTTCCTTAATGATGCGAGATGCGTCGCGAATCCATAACTCTTCCGTCCAGGCTGGTACTACGACTCGACCGCAAGTAACAGAATAGTGCTTTCTCTCAAATCTGGCATAATAAAAGAATCAGGGTGGGCTATGGATAGACTCTGTCGTCTCGGTATCAAAGACCAATTTCGGCTCGATGGAGTCCCAGGCCTTTTGGAAGCTTTGTTTGAATGGGCTGAATGGTATCCTTCCACGGGGCTGCACGATGCCAACGATGGAATTTTTGCGCCAGATCCATCGGCGAACCAAAGACGTCAGTGCTCTCTTGAGGCGTTGTTGGTGCTAAAGTCGGCATGTACGGTGGAGGTCAACGCCGAAATACTAGCGGCCTATCCATCGACGCTCCCATTGATATCCCTGATAATCGACACGCTCGACGAACGCTACGACGCACACCAAGAATTTGTCTTGTACGCTATCGAACTCTTACAGGCCATCGGCCCTAAAATTGTGCTTTCCTCTGTGTGTCGCACACGGAATCCGGTCCCGAGACTCAACCAAATCATTGCACAGTCCCACAATCGCTCAATAATAATCAACGGCTTCGCCGCCTTGGAGTGTGTTCTGTGCAACCCCCACAATGCGTCCCAACTCAATCCCACTGCGCCAGCTCTTGATGCGGCTGTTCTCGTTTTGCCACTCTTTCAACATGATCCTGAATTGGTTGCCGCATCTGTCAACTATCTCTTCGCGCACTTATCGAACGTGAAAATGGCAACATCCTTCCTATTGCGACCTGATGTTTCCCGCATCCTTAAGCTCTTGGTCGTACTCTTACTCATGGATCAGGAGGAAGAGACTATCCAGCAAGATATTAGTGGTGCTGTCCACACCACGCCATCTACGACCATCGTTACTCGAAACCATGCACTCACCAAAGAAGAGTTGAACTCCCTTTTGGAAATGCCTGAGCCTCAAAGATGTTACGAATGGTCAGTGTTCCGCATCCATAAACCCACCCCCTCTGAGCTCATCCCCAACAGGATGAAAACCATGTTTGTCACGAAAGCAGATGGCGAGCTCACCCAAGTCGAGTTCTGGAATTTATATAAAGACATCTTTATGCAATATCAGGACCGCTTTCCTCTCCTTGTTGCATCAGATGTGATTAAAAATGTGAACTTCGTCTTCCCTCAGGCTCAGGCCATGGTTTTGCAAGGTCCGACTCCCAGATTCGTTGTGCGAGGCGTCGATCGAAGGAAGGATACAGTCGTCTCAGAACGGTTCAAATGTCGCTGGGATCGTTGCCAGTGTCAAGAGCCTGGGTTCCTTTCACCTAGTGCGCTGTATGAACACCTTCTCGAGCACCTCAAAACCGTGGATGCTTCACCGTGCCTCTGGTCCAAATGCACTCAGGAATCGATGCCCACTCCGCTTCTTCGAGCCCATATTCTTACCCACTTGGCTAGCTCACAACCTCCGCCCAAACATCCGTCGCAAAGCGAAACCATCACGCTACCCTCGCCATCATCTCCACATCCTATGGCCCATCCCACGAGTCGTCCCCCTCCACCACCCCGTCAAACAGTTATCACCTATCAAGTCCCCCGGTCCGACCCCTCCTCAACGTCATTGACTGCGCTCTTGTGTATCCGCGCCTTGTTCAGAGCTTCCTTCTCCGCGACAGAAGAGGCGCCTCGGCCAGACGCAGACCACTTTGGCTTCCCAGGCGTTGTTGAAGAGATCGAACAAGACGGAGAGCGCGAATCAATATCGGGAGATGTTGAGCAGGAGGCTGGGAGAAAAGGAAGGAAGGCCTTTCTCGGCGTTCGCAAGCTATTGGAAGGCGTGCATCTGCGAGATGAGTCCCTCATGTCGTGGATTACCGAAATGGTTGATGCTACCCTGCCTGTTCCATGATGATCGCTCGTTGTTTTTGGACGGTTCACCACCGAATTTGTATTTCGTGTTCATACGTGTCGTAGTTGTAAATTAGCGCTTGGCACTCCCACTTCTCCTCAGTCTATGCTCAACTCCAGGAGGCCATCCTCGGGCTCGAAATTCGTGGTTTGGTATGACAAGCTGTTCGGTGGCTCTACGTATGTGCAGATCACCCCCGGCAACACCGAAGACGTGTTCTTCGACCAACTCTTCTCGCTTGAAGTTGATCGAAGTTACCTCACCCGGAAATTGAGCGAGCTTCCTAAGGCAGCCTATCTCGGCATCTCAAAGGTGCGCGCTCCCCATTGCCACAACTCATGCATGATACACCACACTCATCGGGCACCCATTTAGTAGTCATTGTTCAACACCCTATACTCACAATGCCTACGACATATTCATTCTACACAAGGTCTTGAGACCCTACAGATTCTGCTGAGAACTCTGTTCAGCAAGAATCCCTCGGGATTGGAAGTCATGGAGATCATGGCTGGTGGTGTTGGGCGGAGTGATACCTTCTTTATTGTATGTTCCTTCGTCGACTACGGAGATCCACTTATTGAGTTGTCGCCAGAAATTTGTGACGATCATTCGCGAGGGATTGGTGGATTCTGAATTATCTGGTGAGTGCAGAATGCCAGATCATCGGTGTAACTCATGTACTATCACTATAGCCTCCGTCAGGCATGGTATTCTGCAAGTCGCACTCATATATGTTTGCGGTGTTGGTCAATTAAGCCCTGGTGCTTACTTCTTACGACGCGATCTTTTCCCTGCCATATCAACGGTCAGTCTTGACTCTTCCAAGAATCCTCATCGTTCCGTTGCTTATAATAGTTTGCTTGTAGTTCATCAAGTCCCCCGATACCGAGAAATTTACCTTCGAAGCTTCACTGCTCTTAGCACTACTAGCGAACTATCATAAATCCGATGCAGCAAATCTCAACTTGTATCTGCAACATATCCGTCAGACCGGCGATACCAAACTGATGAGGCAAATACTTTGGTCCGTTAATTTTGCGCTTGAAGCTGCTATCAAGTAAGTTGGTTCGTCCAGTCTCTTTCTCTACCGAAGGCTAATGAAGCAGAGCGTACCAGGCTATCTCCGACGACTCACCATCCCCTCAGTCTTTAACGAACGCCCTAGCATCAATGGTTACCTCGTTGAGACCGGATAGAGCTTTGGCATTGAAACCCGCTGAGAGCCCACGCAAGCTCTTCGAAACTCAGTAAGTACAAATCCCCTTGTCTCCGAGATAATTGCTTAAATGTGTCCATAGACCCATTGAAGCCGCTGCAGTGCTTCTCCTTGTCTTCGAGTTCATCAAATCAAATCGAACATTCGTAACCGTGTTCTTNGGAATGTTTGTCGCCTCCTCCCCCTCCCCCTTCCCCTCCCCAAGATACATCGAGCAGGCCTGCGACTGGGTGCCCTCCATTGACTATCCTCGCGTTATCTTCCTACTTGTTTACGCACGCCTCGTCCGTTGCGTCTCCCAGAGCTATTGCTTACGCGAATCTTGCTCTCAATACTCTTCTGGCATTCGCAGAGAACTATGAGATACTCAAGGCCTTTAGCGAGCCAACGGATCAACCTATCAGACTGTGTCGTCAGGTGAGTCCTCTGTCTAACCCTCGACGTTCGTCATTTCAATTATATATATATATATAACCTCCATTGCCACTGTTGAAACCACCGGCACCGGTGCTCTGCGCACTTCTGGATTGTTGTACGCTGTGGCTTCGCCATAATTTACACATGAACTTGGAAACATCCTTATACTTGTTTGTGATTTCATTCGTGATTTCCTTGGTTTCTCAATTAATTATCTACGAAGAATCTGCGTCCGGGTATGCCATAGGGTGATATGGTTTCTTCAGAAGGAACGCCGTCGTCTAGGTGTGTCCTTGTCGTTCTCCCATCCATCCCGAACTGATGTCAATGATGTTCTGATCAGAGTATCATTGGGGCGAACTCTGGAAAGCTCTTTGTAGCTTGTTAGACTTTCTCGTCACAAGGCAGAACAGTTTAGCTACGACTGGGGGCGTGGAGCAACTTGTTCGGGAGGTAAGTAGGCTCACCGAATGTTTATTCTCAATTGGGGCTTACGCTTGACGTCTATGAAGACGATTGATTGCGTCTTTCTTGGCGTGAGTGTTGCGGATAAATATCTTCCATCGCCTCGTTTAATCAACGAACTGGTTGTGAGTGCATATCACAGATATACTTATGGAATTAAGCGTTAATCCCGCCAGTACGAGTTGGTCAGATCAGCCTCTACGTTCCGCAAGCTCACCGCACTCTTGGAAACGCTTGTGCTTCCGCAAAGCCCGTCTTTCAGGCGCCGTGGATCGAATCCACTAATATCGCCTGTAAACAAGCTCGAAAACGTGTTAGAAACTCTGGCCTACTACGAAGGGAAGATTCAGGAAGCTTCTGCTCGGACAGCAAAGGCCGCCCTCAGCGTTGTTGCCAACGAAGTCAACCGTGATGGCATTTACGGGGCGACTGAGGCAGAGATAGAGGAACCCTCGTATGTCTTTTCTGTTCTAGCCCATACTCTAGACCATGTCACTGACATGCTTTTACAGAAAACACCTGGAAGATGTGGTTTCATTTGCCCGGTATGCATACGCGGATGGAATGTCCTTGATGCCATGAGGGGCGTGGGGAAGACGGGATGCCGTTGCTCCGAGCCAGTGAAAAAGTTTTTCGTGTCCATTTTGGGCGATGGACGAGTCGCAGAGGCGCTCAGACCCATTTCCTCGACGGCCATGTCCCAGAAAACGCGCGATGTACTCTGCAAATATACAAACTTGAAATTTCTGCCCAATCGAGCACAACAGCGCCTGGATGTGAGACAGAGTTCTCCCCGCAGAGGCCCAATCTGGCCTCCGATAAGCAAATTTACTCGGTGAATGGCTCGGTGAACTTTTCTGACCCTAACTCGAGTTTTCGTTTTATTACTCTTATCCGAGACTCCATTACCTCCTCTCCTCAACCACCACCATGTCCTCTCTTCGGTGGTCTGTTGGCCTCAGGATCGTTGCTGGTGTCCGACATCGTCCTGTGCGATGCCCGACGCGTCGTTTCGCTACCCTCAAACCCCTGTCGTCGCTCTTCGCGCCTCTGGATACCTTCCCAGAGAGACATATTGGTCCAGATGATCGCGAGACGTCGTATATGCTGTCCAAGCTCAACTATGACTCTTTCGACGCCTTCATCGCGGATACTGTTCCCGACCAAATTCGCGTCGCAGACTCCGTCAACAACTCGACAATTCCACCCCTCAGCGAATCCGAGCTTCACCGTCGAGCACAGGCTCTGGGCGCGAAGAATGAAAAATTCAAGAGTTACATAGGTATGGGCTATCACAATGCGGTCGTTCCTCCAGTTGTCTTGCGAAACGTGAGTCCTGGGGGAAATTTTTGTGGAGTCACCTATGAATAGTGTTCGTTAGGTCATGGAAAACCCCCAATGGTACACGCCGTACACTCCATATCAACCCGAAGTCGCCCAAGGTATGCCGTAATAACTGTAACTTTTGGGCGTCATTAAGCTTCTGCCCAGGACGTTTGGAATCTCTTGTCAATTTCCAGACTATGGTTATGTCTCTCACGTCAATGGATATCGCGAACGCATCCTTATTGGACGAAGCTACTGCGGCTGCAGAAGGCATGGTCATGGCCTATGTGAACTCTAATCACAAGAAACGGTCTTTCTTCGTTGATTCAGGGGTTTCTCCGCAAACATTGGCTGTCCTTCGAACGCGTGCCAAGGGTTTCGGTATCAATATCGTCACTGGGAACGTTGAACGCATTGTTTCCGACACGGCCCTTCGTTCAGATCTTTGTGGTGTTCTTGTGCAGTATCCTGATGTTGATGGAACCATCAAGGACTATAGCGCTCTCGCTGATTCTGTTCATTCCGCCGGTGGACTCGTAATATGCGCAACCGATCTGCTGGCCTTGACTATGATCAAGCCTCCTGGAGAGTGGGGAGCTGATGTGGTCTTGGGCAACTCGGCTCGTTTTGGTGTACCTGCTGGCTATGGTGGGCCTCATGCTGCGTTCTTCGCGGTGACAGACAAGTTGAAGCGAAAGATGCCGGGACGTCTGATTGGACGCAGTCGTGATGCCACTGGACGTCCCGCTTATCGCTTGGCTCTTCAAAGTAAGCGGTTACCCCTGACGTCCTCTCTTATATAACTCACGTGATCGTATTTAGCACGCGAGCAGCATATTCGACGCGAGAAGGCGACTAGCAACATTTGTACTAGTCAAGCCCTTCTTGCCAATATGGCTGCGATGTATGCTGTCTATCATGGTCCGGAAGGTCTTAAGCGTGTTGCCGAACGGATTCACGGATTAACTCAAGTTCTGAAAACTGCAGTTGAAGGATTGGGTTTCAAGTCGGTCAACACTGAATTTTTCGACACTCTTACGTTGGATGTCTCAGCGGCTACTGGAACAGCGGACGTTGTACACGCGACAGCTATGGCAGCAAATATCAATCTTCGTCAGGTCGACGATACTCATGTTGGAGTCACACTCGACGAAAGCGTTGGTCCCATTGATCTCCTTTCGATCATCAATGTCTTTGCTAGCGCCGTATCTGCACCCGTCATCGATCGCTCCAGACTCGTTCTTCCTGAACGGGTGGCCATTGCATCCAGCTTGCGTCGCACATCGGAATTCCTCCCCCACCCTGTCTTCAACAAACATCACTCGGAAACCGAAATGCTTCGATACATCAACCACTTGGCCTCTAAGGATATCGGTCTCGTCCATAGCATGATCCCCCTCGGCAGCTGCACCATGAAGCTGAACAGCACAAGTAGCATGATACCCTTGACCTGGCCCGAATTCAGTTCCGTCCATCCCTTCGCTCCCGCTGAACAGGTTGAAGGTTACCTTACAATTATCAAGGTAATACTTTTCTATTCCGGCGCTTTCAGCCTTGGCTGACTTTGGTGTTAGGAACTTGAGGAGGATCTTTGCAGGATTACTGGTTTCCACGCCGCTTCGTTGCAACCGAATTCGGGCGCTGCTGGCGAATATGCTGGTCTCTGCGTCATCCGGGCTTACCACGAATCGAGGGGTGAAGGTCATCGAGATATTTGCTTAATCCCACTTAGTGCCCATGGAACAAATCCTGCAGTGAGCTTCCATGATCCCCGTTGGATAGGTCTCTCCATGCTAAGCGTGTTTTAGTCCGCTGTGATGGCCGGTCTCAAGGTCGTGCCCGTCAAAGCGCTTGCGGATGGTAGCCTCGACCTCAAGGACCTCAAGGAGAAGGCTGAGAAGCACAAGGACCAACTGGCCGCGTTCATGGTGGGTTTTATCAGCAGCCGGATACTCTTCCGCTCTCATACTTGAAATAGATCACCTACCCGTCCACTTTCGGAGTTTTTGAAGACGGTGTCCAGGAGGTAAGATTCTTTTTGCTTACAGGTTGTATTCTTACCCTGACAATCTTCTAGGCATGTAAAATCATCCATGACAACGGCGGTCAGGTTTATCTCGACGGTGCTAATCTCAACGCTCAAATCGGTTCCACCAACCCTGCTAAATGCGGTGGTGATGTTTGCCACATGAATCTCCACAAGACATTCGCCATGTATGTTTCATCAAACCTCGTATGATGTTCGTGTTGACTTACTCTTGCCTTACAGTCCCCATGGAGGAGGAGGCCCTGGTGTTGGGTGAGTGTTCCCAAACTGCGGAGAGATCATCATTTTAACCTTCATCTAGCCCTATCTGTGTCGCCGAGCATCTCGCGCCTTTCCTACCCACCCATCCTTACTTGTCAGCGGAGGCCAACAGCCAAGCCATCAATGCAGTCTCAGCGGCGCCCTTCGGCAGTTCCTCCATCCATCTCATTTCCTGGGCGTACATCAAGATGTTGGGTGGCCAGGGACTTGCTGATTCTTCCAGAATCGCTCTGCTGAACGCCAATTACATGGCTTACCGTCTATCTGGTCACTACAGTCTTCGCTACAAGAACAACAACAACCGCGTCGCCCATGAGTTGCTCATCGACCTGGCTGAATTTGATAAAGCTGCTGGCCTCAAGGTTACTGACTTCGCCAAACGTCTACAGGTATATCTAACTCTTTTGGTGTCCTTTGCGGTTACTGATCGGGCTTCCACCTAGGATTACGGCTTCCATCCACCTACTTGCTCTTGGCCTATCTCGACTTGTATGCTTATCGAACCAACAGAATCCGAAACACTGGAAGAGATTGATCGGTACGTCGCCAGTATCGTTTTCCCTTCCCCTCATCTGATCTCATCTGATCCTCCTTAGATTCTGTGATGCTATGATCCAAATTCGCCAAGAAGCTCAGGACATCATTGATGGCAAGCAGCCTAAGGATAATAACTTGCTTAAGAACGCCCCGCACCCAGCGCATGTCATCGCACTTCCTGAAGCCGAATGGAATAGGTGAGTCGAGTCTGCTGGTTTGCTGGTTCGTCTCTCATTATGGATGTAGACCCTACTCCCGTGAAACCGCTGCGTACCCAGCGCCCTGGCTACATGAAAAGAAGTTCTGGCCAACTGTTTCGCGTATTGATGATGGTGGGTCCCATTTCCTCATCGTGCTGTACCTTGCTGATAGGTACTTCGCGCCTTCTAGCCTACGGCGACCTCAATCTCATCGTGAGTTATCCGCCAGCATGTTCATCGCCTTCTCTGATGATGTATCTTTTGCAGTGCGATTGCCCCTCCGTCGAAGAATTGGCTCACGCTTAGAGATCATGATAGACGTTTTAGACACTAGAGGTTTTTCTTCACTCCTTACACTTTCTAGAAGGCTCCTGCATGTTCAACCACGCACTACACTGTATTACTACCACATCTATATTCTTCAATTTGGGCTTTTATGCGATGCTTTACATTTCCGACTCTATATCTACTGAGTTCGTAAATCATCTGGGAGTTGTTCCCATAACTCTGGCAAGTAACGCTGGATCCGAGAGGACACTTCGGTCTGGACATTCGCCTTGCGGGCGAAAGATATGAGCACCCGAGCCGTATCAACGTCAGGTGCAACATCATCTTGCTCGACACCCATTTCCAAACATGCCACCTTCACCGCCTGGTTGAGCATCCCCAAGCGGCACAGACATTCCAACCATGTATTCCAATTATGTTGGTTGAAGAGAAAATTATCCCGTGATAACTGTGTGCACACCCTCTTCGCAATTTGCCATGATCCAGCATGGCCGCAGGCATCGAGAATGATGCTAACGCTGATATGGTCGAATCTTCCAGAAAGATACATCATCTCCCAGGCCCTGCAGGCATCCCCGAAACAGCCTAGACGTTGATATGTATCCATGAGTTGGTTGAGAAGGTGGGCGTCTGGGGATAAGGATGCGTCGAGGGTGAGATGATCGTGTACGTGCCGAACAGTGGCGATGAGTTTAGGGAGAACTTCTATCGGGAGGTCGGAATCTGCTCGTTGGAGGCGGGTGCCGACGATGGCCAATTGACGAAGAAGGATGGTGTAGACCTCGGGTGTCATTTTGTGGCCTGCTCTGCGCATGTCGTTTACCATTTCGAAGTAGCGAGGGAGCGAAGGGACATGGTCGTCAGGGCCGAGCGACAACTTGCAGAATGCATTTAAGACTATAGGATAGCCCTTGCCATCTAAGGAACTGGATAACGACTTGTAGAAATGAAACGCCTGATCCAAGTTCTCAGAGTTCCGCATGAGAAGGACGATAGTAGAGGTTGCAACGATGCTGTCATTCAACGAGATCTTCCTCTTCTCCATGTCAGCCAACAGCGCCGAAGCTTTCGGGAACTGGGCTTTGGCATCAACGGAAGTAGCTAGGGCGCGCAAAAGGGTTTGATAGATGACCGCGTCGGGACCTGCAGAGTGTTTAGTCGTCGCAGCGATCTGACCGTTCTCAGCATCAGGGGGTACAGCCGCCGCCAATTCCTCGTAGATACTCAGAGCCAGATTGACGGAGTCATCTGATGGTTGGGGGAGGGATGTTTGGCAAAGGGCCCTGATGATAGGACCGACCAAAGCAGCATCAGGGAGAAACCCGGCGGCTTTGCATTCCCTGTAGATGTTGATGGCTGCACTCGTATTCCCAGTGCGACACACGTTGGTGATGACGATCGACCACAGTGATATGTTGGGCTGGATGCCTAGTTCCTGCTCAAGGACCTTGATGTCCTTGACGTGCCTCGAATGTCGCAGGAGGGAGCGAATAATGGTGGGGGAAGATGTACACCCCTCCTGCTCCAGAGTACGAAAGATTTTGATAGCTCCTTTGATTCCGTCAGATTGAGCGGTATCAGCAAGCCACTCGACCCATCGACGTTCTTGGTGCTCGAGAGAAGAGGGTCTATCAGGGAATTGCTCATGGTAATAGCGTTCTATCTCCATAGCGTATACAGGGAAGCCTCTTTCCGCGTAGTTGGTGTAAAGCAGAGCAGGGATCGAAGCGTCGAAAGGAAGATCTTCCGCCTTGATGTCGTCGACGATACTCTTGAAAACGATGCAGTGGGGAAGGTCTGTGTAGGAAGCCCATCGACCTCGGATGAGTATCTTGTACGTTTCATTGCTGGGACGACATCCCGAAGCACGCATCCGGGTTTTGACAACGTTACGAAGATATTTGAAGGACTCGACGAGGGTCCCATTGACGATATTTTCCAGGAATAGATGCCATTGTGCTCGCGTGGGCGTATGATGGCCAGGCTTCTGAGGCATAGTTTGAAGCCAATTGCAGGCAGCATTAACGTGACCGTTCCGAATAAAAGCGCGGAGGATGGTATCATGCACGGACATGGTAAGTTCCACCCCGAAGACGGAAGTCATTTCGTTTGCAACCTTTGTAATCATCTTCACGTCGGCGGGCCTTCCAGAGGTTCCAAGCACATTCAACATATCCGTAAATGCCTCTTCCGTGAGAGATGAGGACATTGTATCGTCTGGGCAAGTCTCCGCCGCGAGTTTCGATTGTTTCAACAAGGCCATGTAAGATTGGTGGATATCCTTGATATTCTGTGAGGTTGATGCAGCGTTCAATGACTGCACAAGCTCCTGGAGCTTGGGTGTATGTACATTGGTCGCCTCGACGTGCAAACGTCTCGTACTAGGGAGCCTCTTGCCATAGAACGGGGTCGTCGGGAGGATTGTTGGGAAGCCATGGTGGTTTTGGCTGACGCGTCCGATTCGAATCAGACCGACACGAAAGTACATTCATGCGTGAAATACTAAAACAAGGGAGTTGGACTTAGATTTGCGTGATGTACTTGGAGAAAAAATAAAAACATACGCATGCACGCGTTCCTCGAAATGTCACGGACGACTTGGGATCGGAAACAAAATGTGTCGACGTGGTCTTACTGACCGTGGGAATAATCTCCTGAGGGCCAAAAGGCAGGCGAAACCGCCAGCAAATGTCAACGTCAACCCAAAAACCCCTTGTACCGCTACCACCAACACCACCACCGTCCACCAAAAATGTCCGACAAGCTTCGTGAATTCGTCGAGATACCCCAGCAATTCGTCAAGGAAGGAAACTTGGTGCGTGGATTGTCTGCGTCGTGCTGCAACAAAGTCTGACGATCCTTCCGTTACAGTTCCTCACCCGTTGCACAAAGCCTTCACAAAAAGGTTTGCAGCACCGTCCAACCCTCTGGCTCAGTCGCTAAAGAATCCTTCTTCAGAATTCACCCAAATATGCAAGGCTGTTGCCATTGGTTTCGGCATTATGGGTTTCATTGGCTACTTTGTTAAGCTCATCCACATCCCAATGTGCGTACACCCCTTCTCCAACCCAAGTGACGTGTCGTGCTGACTTCTCACCTTAGAAACAACATTCTTGTGTACGTTCTCATCCGTGATTTACGTCTCTCTTCCATGCTTATGTCTCTCCGTTTCATTCAGTGGTGGTGCATAGTTCCGCTGCTTCGATTATAGTCACTCATTTGTACACGCGGGCGTCGGTCTAATATATCCCATATAATGCTTCCACAAATCCCACAAGAAAATATCGTCCATGCAAGTGATAATTATGCCTATAAATTACAAATCTATGTATCCACAAATCTCGGTCTCGCAGCGAAAGCATTCCCTGGCCTAGCGCAGATATATCTGGGGCCATGCTTGTACAGCACCGACGATATTGCCCAAACGGCACGAACTATACAACAAACACTTAGAAGTCGTTCACTTCAAGCTTTGCTGCGAATTCGTTGGCGTATACCCTGGAGCAAAATTCGTCGACGATATGTTCAGGCTGTCGATGTCGGGAAGCGGCATCTCCATTAACCCAGCAGAGTTGGGTGCAGAGCTTTCGATATCTTCGGTTGTCTTCCGTCTGCGTCGCTTCCAGAAGCTCCATGTATAGAAGAGATCCTAAAAGCGGGGTCAACGGGGGTATGGATGACAAAAGACTCTACCACGAACCCTTTGAGTACCGAAAACCACAACCGCAGTAAGCGGTAAAGCTGCCTGAACCATGAACGGCCACGGGCTCTGAGAATTGGATATGAAGAAGATACCCGCACTGATTGGTGATACTCCAATTAATGAAGTACTACTAAGGGTAGGGTGGGCAAGAACATACCTCAAAGTAGCAACCGAATACAGATTGAATATACCAACACGAGCGCACATCGAAGGGGAAGTCTGCCGATTGGCCAGAGGGAAAATCCTCAATATACGCGAACGGGCCATGTAATACCGAATGCCTATGGCGACTAGACGGAGATGAGCCTGGGTCAGAAACAGTTGCTGATGGTATACGCACTCTCGAGGACAATGATCAAAACCACAATCAGTGTGCAGAATACCGGGACGCTGAAACGACGGCTGGGCTGGTGATGAGATGGAGAATGGAACTCGTAGAGACATCGCAGCTCACAATGGCTCCATCTTCGTAGTACAGTAGAGACCATTTGCCGGCGTCAAGGAGTCAGGCAACTCTTGAATCATCTGTTGAATACTTCAGTAATATATTAAAGGCGAGAATTGGTCGCACTCACGACCGCTGTTGGTAGAGCGAAGATGCCGAAGATGATGTAGGGAAGGAATAAGCTCTGGATGGGATTTTAGAATCAAGATGCTGGGAGTGATGCGGCGGTCTACATACGAAGATTAACCAAGCGGTAGCTGGCCATCTTGGCCGAAGAGGAGAGGGAGGAGAGGGAAAGTAGATAGCGGTAAACACCTAGCCTCGGATCAGCAAAGTGACGGAACAGCATGAAAGGTGAGACGCACTTGTATGACCACAAGTAGTCCGGCAACCGATGCCCTGTATACAAACTTAGCACATACTCCAATGGTTCCCGCAATCGCTACGCACATTGGGGGAGCGCCTTTGATTAAGATTGCCTGAACGCGGCACGTCATACTCTGAATATTGTCATTGAACCGAATGCCCTTGTACAACCTTCCATAGTCGTTTCAGTTCCCCGCATTCCGTATGTAGGGATCGTAGGACTCACCCAAGACAATATACAACCGAGTAGATGATCCAAGTCAAGCAGAAATTAATGAGAGTTGGATGGCGAACGACATCGCTGGACAGCAGGAATGTCAGGACGAGAAAAGGGAGACCGATGTGCCCGCCAGCGATATGGAGAGCGAAGAAAGAAGGTGCGAGGTGACCGAGGTTAGGGGATTCGACGAAGGCTAAAGCGAACACCAAACGCTGATCAGGGGACCCACAACTCTACGATAAGCGACCAAATCAACTCACAGTACATCCTGCCCCCAAGCTCAACGCAAACGTTAACCCTTCCTCAAGACCCAAGGGCCACTATTCCAACGCGCATAGGCCCGTTGGCCTCGCTGTGGGCTTGTAGAATGTTGCGGGCGGTGTCAAGAGCGGGTGGGTGGGTCAGGGCGGAGTGTCGAGATTGTGGTGTCGAGCGTTGCACGCGGTCCAATTGTTTCACGGTCCCAGACTCTGTCAAACTGGAAAATAGTTGCGCCAGACCAGCATGGCAGGAAAGCGAGCATCTCGTTAGGCTCCGTAGTTATATATCCCCGTATCCATCCCATATTCGAGCCCATCAAGATGTGATATTCTTCCAGTGCTTCCGTTGGAGGGCCAATCCAATCCTGGTCGACACCCCGTCAATTCCAATCCCATCACTACTGACCTTTGCCAGAATCAATCCATCGTATCTATGTCTTCACGTGTATTCTCCGGTTTGACATTTATCCTTGGGGTAGGTGATGGCACAGCGACGTGATTGTGCAATGCATCAGAACGGAACATGTAGACAATCATAACAAACATTCTCTACATAGCATCTGCTACCGAGCCTCACCGTCCCCAACCAGGAGCAATCCAAAACGAGTCGACGGCGCAGCGGTGGCCAATGCAGGGTTGAACTGCTGGTCCACTGAGACCGATCCGTGTGGGAGAAGACCAGCAAATTTGTCTCCATTTTCACCGCCGTTGTAAGGTGTGAATGTTGATGGTAGGAGCAGAAACGGCGCGAAGAGGGTCTGTGTACGCAGGAAGTGATCCGATATTATCTTGTCCAACCCGTCTGACACTAGGTTGGGATGCTGAAATCTTGTCATCAGTGACCGCTCAGTTGACATCAATCAAGAACTGCACCTTTGCCTGGATATCACATATCATTTGTGTCAGAGATGTTTGGATATCATCCCACTCTGGGCGACATTTAGCTATTCTCTGAAGGAAGGCTAGGTCGAGTAGGTACATCGGTCCCAAGGCCCCATCTAAAAGCCGATTGATGAACGAACGGAACCATCCTGAAGCAGAATTGATGGATGGAAAAAGCCAATGGTATCCTAGACGTCGATGGCACGTTTGCAGGTCTAGGAGTGCCTGAAAGAGCGCGCACGACGGTGCCCTCGTAGCTACGTTGCGTCAACACCGGAAATACATCAGATGTCCGCTCGCTTACCAGAGTTGGCATCTTGTGCAGATGTTACGGAGCCATGGTATTCCACTAGTATGGTCGAAATGCCGCTTTCTCTGTAGCGTTCTATGAGAAGGTCTCTGACGTTGCCCGATTTATCGCAGAAAGCTAACCAGGAGATGAGCAACCAAAGTGTAAGAGTAGACGAATCATTACTGACATTGGGCAGTTTCCAAACCGCAGCCGAGCTCGACAGGAAGGGACGAAGCGCTGGCTAGTCGATCAGCAACCCGAGCAATGAAGACAGTCTCATTTTCCTTTGCTGCGTAGCTATGTCAACCTCCAACGAAGGACAGATATTTAGACAGCTCGGACACATACCAGACATGTCACTCGTGGCGATGCTAGACTGAAGGGTGTCAACCAATTCATTGCAGAGTACCTGAGATCCCGGTTGATGCGCTTCTCGTAGTTGCTGGATCGCATTCCTAGTGCAAAATGAACTGAGTACACGGCATCAACACTCCTGGTATTAAGGTGCTTAAAACTTACTTCGAGGTCAGGTCCGATCGACGTTGCATATATGCCAAGTCGCGTTGCAACGCCTTGGCACAATTCTCCAGCGTTGCCAAAATTTCGTCTAGGAAAGCTGTCCTTGACTCCAACTGATGACATAGACGCGACTTGTATGTCAGGAAAGAATTCAAAGACGTCGGGGACGCATGGAGGACTGTCGGGAGGGGAGGCGCCTGGAAAAGAAACTCGGTGGTATCCTCCTCTGTGATGCGTCAGTATGAAACTTAGAGATTGACATCGACGACACAAACCTATTATCCGTGACTTCGTAGTGTTACTTGTCGATGACATAACTTCGTCAACACTTTTCCGGAACGCAGCATGAGCATTTGATTGTGACGCTTTCCATATTTCAAGAATACGGTGACGACTGATGTTGTCAAAGACTTGTACAAGTTGACCGTGTTCCTTGCCATCCAAACCTGAAGACGCGGCAATCCACTTGTTCAACGACGCCCTGAAGTCCCAAACTTCCTTGACCTCCTGTATGTGAGTAAACCACTGTGTCGCCACGGATACGACCGAGCCGCAAGCATCAGAGAACCAGGAATCCAGTTTTTGCGTTATCGAAGGCTGAGGTATTGATGATGAAGACGAGGCGAGGTCAACATACGGCTTGTAGGACCGCATATTTTGTGGTAACAACGATAGGTGCGTGGAAGAAGGCAAGTTATCAAGTAGTGTTTGAGTCGTAAGCCGAAGTTCGCCGCTCAAGGAAGGGGACGCTGTAGGTGATTGACCGTCCGATTGAATGTATTTGAGCACAGTTGTGAGTAAGGGTTCTCGCTCGGCATGGTCGAAATAGATGTCCCTTGACGACTTCACGGTGGCGTTTAAGGAATCGAGGATAGAATGTAGTGTTTGCTTGAACGCGGCGATATTCATGTTCGTCGAGAGTGGTTCGCGTTTGCGTGACATCATGGGCGCATGTCCATTCGCTGTGGGAGGACCGGAGGCGGATGCGATAATGACGCGTAGGGCCTTCATACGCTGTGCAAGGAAGATGTTGTATGTTTCCAGAAGTGGCTTCGAATCAAGTAAGTGTAGCGTTAGGAGGGCCGCACAGGCAGCCTATGATACGTTCAGCAAGATTCTACGCATGAACCGAATGACGTACATCGGAAGAAAGCACACTTTCACGAAGAAACATTGTGGCTCGATGGATGATTTGGGACCGAAATTGAGACACAGCTTCCCACTGGCGTTGGACGAGAGGAAATTGTTCCTAATGGAGTGGTGTCTTGACTTGTGCGTACGAGTGATAGGTGTTGGTAGGACATACCAGAACGTCGATGCCTTGGTTCTGCCAGGTATCCTCGTCGGAGTCGTCATGCTGCACCAAAGATCGATACACGACTCTTGATAGTAGGAATAACCAAGCAGCCGTCAAGTAATGTTTCTTCTCGATGAGACGCCATAAGTGTTCAGGTGCGTCGAGGAGAAGCTTCATGTGAGCTGAGAGCAACTGGAGAGACTTGAGATGAGCATCGCCTATGTATGTGCTTGGTTAAGTAGGATGTAAAGGCTGCACGAATGACATACCTTCGTTTCCAGAGGAAGCAGGGACAACAAGTGGTCGCTGAGCTTGTATTACTTGCATGGTCTCTTCCAGTGCCTCTTTGACGCGGACAGAGGATTGGGCAATAGATATTATAGACGCAGAAGCTTGAAGAAGGTCCCGGTATCGTTCTCTGCACTTGGTAATTATAAAATTCATGTCGATGAGACGTATAAAGGATGATACGCACCCCACCATCAGCCTGAGTTCTTCCTGCTTCGCGTCCGCATCGGCTCTATCATAGGGTTGAGACAATGAAGTAAAAGCAAGGAAGCCGAGGTTACCTTAGCCTTAGCTGGACAGCTTTGACCTCGGATACAGGATATTTTGCGAATAGATCATCGGGGTCAGGACTGGAAGAGTCGGCGAGCCATTTGGTGTTGGTCGAAGTCGCACTGCGTGATATTGGCAAATGGGATGAGTCCGAGTGCTTCAGGGAAGTGATCTGCGAAGCGTTCCCATTGATAGTCGAGGGTATCATGGGCGGGGAAAGAAAGACGCGTCTCGAATTTGCTACCGCAATATTGGGAGGGACAAGTGTCCTCTTACGTAAGCCATTGTGACGACTTTCGCGCAAACTTTGTGCACCAATCTTGTTTGTGTTCGACTACCTCCAACGACTTTGCATCGCTGACATTGGCCAAACAGCCTATCAGTGGTGGGATACTCATTCCTGTGGACGCTCTAACCAGGCTGGGCCATTTGATCCAAGAGACTTTGTCAAGACTAACCAGTACCCATTTTTGATGCGGTCTGTGGAACCGAATGAAGGAAATTTACGTGCATGGCATCCCAGAAGCGAAGTCATATGGCCTACAAATTTGCCCTTTTTCTGCGTAACTCGGCTCGCGTCCATCAAGTTCATCTTGGAACACTCCTATGGCAGTGCCTATCAAACAGGGTCCCCCTTATAAGGCCTCCGAATTCGAGATTCCAATCCATTCACCTCCCATCTTTCATCTGAACCTCTGATCATACAGACATCACCATGGTGCGCTCTTTCTCTCAGCTTTCTCAAGTTTCCTGGGATCTCAAAGCCTTCTCGATCTCTAGGATACATTCATGAACCTCGCTAAGAAGGGCTTGGACGCCTACACTGATTCACAGAAGAGCGACTCTCAACGTAAGAGCTTTCATGATCAATTCATGATCGGCATTAATCTTCCTGGTCGCTTATCCTCTGATTGCTTTCACAGCCGATGTTTCCAAGACTGGTGGTGCTGAGTTCAACTCACCGAACAACCAACCTCCTCAAGGAGGTTCAGGCGGCTACAACTACGGCAGTGGAAATTACGGACAAGGTGGCAGTGGAGGATACGGAGGCAGCTACGGCGCACCGTCATGTCAGTATCCAAGCCTTGCCCTGACTTTCTGGTCACTACTAACCCCTGCTGGTACCCACACAGTCAACGATGACGAAGTCGTCAAGACCGCCAACCAACATGGTTCCGGAGAGAGCTCGCTGTTCTCATCAGCCTTGAGCTTCCTCAACAACAACAAGGTGAACAATCCGATCGCGATGACTTGATGACTTGATGACATCGCTAACTTCCCCCGCGCACCACAGGAAGATCAAACAAAGCCACTCGATGAAGATGATGTCCAGAAAGCCCACAAGAAGGCTTACGAGGAGAACTCACCTGGTGGCCTGAGTGCTAACCTACTCGGTAGTGCTGCTGCGATGCAAGTAAGTCACATCGTCAAGAAGTTCAATGTCGGACGCGAACTCACGATGATCGTTAGGTTCTTAAGCAATTCACTGGAGGAAGCTCCTCAGACAAATCCGCACCCAAAGATGACGCCGGAGGTATGACGAAGCTCATCAGTCTCGCCATGGCCGAAGCCACCAAACTGTTCGACAAATCCGGCGGTGCTGCTTCAGGAGACAAACAAGACGCTGTTAATGGCGCTGCCATGACTGTCATGAAGTTGATGGTGCAATCCAAGATGGGCGGAAGTACCACTGGAGGCAGCGACTCGGGTGGTCTTGGTCAGTTGATGAGCTTGGTGAGTGTATCGCATTGATCGCGTCCCACATGGACTGGGCTAACGAGCCATTCAAGGCATCGAAGTTCGCCAAGTAACTTGCCACTCGCACTGTCTCTCATCCAACGGCAGCGAGAATCATCGAGCATCGGTATTTTGGGAGTTTCCAAATTCCAATCTTTGTTTCGATCTATTCGCGTAGTACAGTGGTATACAGAGACTTTGGTATGTAAATACAACAGATAAATTAGTTAACTTGTAGCAATAAACACGGAAAACACGAAGGAACAAATGCGACAAAGCAAAACAGCAGAACAATGCGAAGAAGGTAAGACAANTGTCAGCAMAGYGCGGAAACYCCAAAMGGGNTTGTGAAGAAATAGATCCTGAGGGAACCAACTTGGGTTCGATTGGAAWGGACTRGGACTAGGGCTCTCWAARTGAGGAAGATTGAAGTAGCTGGTCCACGGAGAGCGATCATATGATGGTAACGATATTGGCTTGGTGGCTGACGTTGAAGATGGTAGTGGGGCATTGGAGTTGTCGGGAGTACGGGGCGTGCTCAATGATTCGCTACTTGATGAAGGCGTGCGGCAAGAAGATGAAGAGGAAGCGCGCGAAGGGGAGGCATACGGATGGTGCATTTGCTGAACGCGGGTGTGTGAACTTGGCGTCGAGCCGGGAACGCGCCTAGGTAGTTGTGGCGACTTTCTACGCCTACGGCTGTTGGGAGGCGGCGCTGTGTCTGGTAGCCCGGTCGAAAGTGGATGAAGGTTCTGGCCGGAAGATAATCGGTCCGTGACAAGGAACGATGAGAATACCGAGGAGGAAGGGGGGGTGGGGGTGGAAACAAATGAAGGATGTCGGCCTTTATGCAGGACTGTGGTGGTCGCACATGCAGCAGCATGGGACGAGCCACAGCTTGGTTTCGTTGGGGGCGGGGTCGCCTTCCTTCGCATCACTTTTCTGGAACCCTCGCGCACGGTGAGACGTGCAAAGAGGTCAGACAGCTCACTGATCTGGGATTTCGTCAAAAGGCGATGTTTGGACGGAGTGGGAGTTGGGCTCGATGGTGAGCGTAGCCATGGTAAAGGCGCACCAGAGAAAACAGGGATGCATTCTTCGATGGTCATCCGAGAGAAAGGGATTGGGGGCGCCAGGTAAGCGGAAGGAAACGCATGGGTAGATGACAAGGGCTCGAGCGCGTTAGGGAGTACTGTTGCCTTCTTAATGTGCTGTGTAAGCCCATCAAAAAGGTGTGCGTAGGGTGACTGAGAGACAACTTACGAGTTCCTCTCCTTGGTTGCGGGGCTCTGTATCCTCTGAATCAGACCCGTCCGAGTTCGATTTCTCCGGTTCAGATTTGATGAAATCAGACATGCTCTCTTCTAGACCTGCTAAGCCGAGATCTGGCAGCTTGTCCGAAGGGTGGAGACGAGGCAGACATTTCCCCTCCTTTCGTGCACGATTGCGGTGATTTTGAAACTAGCGCCACAGCTGTGAGGGGGCATTACGGTATTGAGAGAACACTGTAAGACATACCCAAACTTCGATCTGCCGTGGAGTCATCATAGATTTCTTGGCCATAAGAATGCGATCGGCAGCGGAGGGGTAAGCATTGAATTCGAAATATTTCTCCAGAAATGGCACGAAATCCTAGAGGAAATTTGAGTTTGTTGGATGTCAACGGACAGGGGAACACTGATACCGAATTGAATAGAGGTTTGTTGGCTGACTTGTTGTGTGCGACAGTGAACTTGCTACGATGTTGTTCGATGGATCGGAGCAGTTCGGCTTTGAATTCGTCAACGTTTTCGTTGTAGAAGTTCTGCAGGTATGAACGCAGTAGCGGTTGGACGGAGGGGGAACACCGGTGCTGCATTTCGCACAACCGGTCGTTGACAAGGGCTTGCAATTGGTTGCATCTCGAGCGGAAAGCATCTGCGACCTTCTTTGAGATAGGCTCAATGACGCCCATCGACCCAAGTTCAAGTGAAAAATCATGGAGAGGTGGAAAATTGAGGGAGGGTGGGCGCGAAGGGTTGTGTTCAGCATTCAACCTGACGGGAATTGAATCGTCTTTCGTCGTTTTGGTTTGCAATGAACGACTGGATTCCACGATTTGCAAGAGGACGCTCCTGATACGTTCGTGCTTGACGTTGGCCATGGGTCTTCGGGTTGTTGAGGTGTGCCCTTGAGTGGGGTGGCGAGCGTCAAGTATAGCAAACGAACAATGGACGGGAGTTGCCGAGACCCCATTGTCCTCGCTTCACACGCAGTTCACCATTTAGCCCCACGCCCAGTCTCAGCTTCGCCCTAACTAATCCCTCGCACCCACCCGCGCTACACAGTAATGGCTGTCAACCTTGACGAAGCAGAAACCGAATTCATCAAGTCCGTTGTGGAAGGCTCGTCCTCTCTGGAGGTTTTTGAGCAGTCCTGGAACCACGTCTTGGACGATCTAACCTCTCATCCTTTGGATGATACGCTGTCCAGTCTGGCCTATGTTACTGCTGGTCGCATCCAACGGCTTGCTGCACACATCCTTGACTTCTCTGTAGAACGAGCACAGATTGAGGCTAGTCTTACCACAGATCTTCAATGCCTTTTCGAACAACTGCACTTGGAAGACGAAACACCTCAGCCACCACCACCGTCTCATTCGGAGCTCGGATCTACAGCCCATCCCCCATACATTGCCACTGCGTATAAGTGGCTGCTTGATAATATCCACAACCCATATCCTTCCAAAAGGCAGAGGACTATCATCGCTCGTGAAACATCGACATCCACCCATCACATCGACACTTGGTTCCTCAACATACGGCGTAGAATCGGTTGGACAACGATATCCAAGAGCTACTTCGCTGGATCTAAAGCGGCCACTGTCGCTGCAGCGACTCGTGCTCTCTCAGAAGACGGACACCGACTTGCTGCTCAGCCAGGCGAACCACTTCCGGCGAACATTACGTTGGCTTTTGTGCAAATGGAAGCCACAGCAAGAGACTTGTACTCCGACAAGTTCATCAAGAGTGCTCTCGCGGGAAAACTGGATGCCCTCGTTAAAGACATGACGAGCAAGGATAAACAACGCAAGCGTAGGGGCAAAGCTCGCGCCAAAGTTGTGTTGAATCCAGTTGGAGAGGAGGGGCAAGAAGGGAGTGCCAGTGATGTGGGTAGTGCGTCGGAGTCATCCTCCGCAGCTTCAACACATGCACCCTCAACACACCCACCCTCGCCAGTTGTTGCCGGCGTCCGCGTCACGGGCAAACGACGGACCCCCGACAGTGACAACGACGACGATGATCCTGCTACGGCACTCTTTGAGCCCAGAAAGCGGTCAAGGTCAGTGGGCGTCGCTTTCCTTTTTTTCTGTTGGAACTCACTTGAAACCATGCAGAGTCTTGTCTGCTTCAAGCTCATACAGTTCAATATCTTCCTCGACCTCCTCCCTGTTCTCAACCGCTTCAAGCCGGGCCAGTACCCCTTCTCTATCTGAACCGAGGACTCCCTCGCTTCCTTCTTACGATGACTTCTTCAGAAATCACCATGGCTCGGTCACATTCACGGAGCCCACCTCCGGACACAGCATGCACATTCGTCCGAGACTGCAGCTGGTGTCTGACCCTTTACCTAATACAATCCACACTGCAACGTCCTACTCGACACCTTCATCCTCGCCATCCTCCGCGGGGCCATCACCACTCTTCGAGGGCCCACCTGATCTAAAGATAAATGACTGGTCATCGATCTTCTTTGATACCCCAGAATCAGCAGTCCTGGGCGAATTGAATTTATCCTCCTTCCACGCTCCAGAGATTTCATGCGCTCCAGAAATGGCCCCGGTATTCTATCCCGATGATATTACCTTAGAGGGATTACTTCCAAAAGGTATGTATGCTGTCCTCCTTTCCTAGGGGTTTAGTCTTATCCAAGTTTCAGACCCTTTATCTTGTAGTCCCTTATCACAACCGGATCTACTGGACCAGGTGTGGCACGACGAACCTAGCAACCCGTTTGCGTCGCATTACATGCCGACGACAGCGTGGACAAGCAATATCTCTCATCCATGTGCGTCGTCCCTCTTCAAAGTGATCTGTCCTATTCAACTATCATGACTATTTTAGTGGACCTGCAACAGTCAGCGACTGACTTCTCGCCCTGCGAGGCACTCCCAATGCGAACGCCCTCGGCAACTTTACCCATTTTGGACGAGTTTTCTTCCCTTACATCGCTTCCGAGCGAGGTTGCTTCGAAACTCTCTCCCCAACACGACTCCGTCAAGTCAATTGGTTGGCTTTCCATCTTCCCAAAAACTCTCGCTCCAGCTGCAGTTGTTGGCGACGCTTGCGCCCTCAATATAGAGAACCCATGTAGTGCCATTGTCACCAAACCGATCTCCATAACCCCGGCGCAACGAGCAGCGAAGTTGACCAGATTGCACTCATTGATCACTCAAGCCAAGCAAATAGAAGCCGAACTCGTGCAGCCATGATCCATCGCATCGAACTCTCGGCCCCGTCATCTTGTTAGTCATGCGCATACCCATCATCATTTTTTCCGTCGTTTCACATACACATATTGTTATTCCCTTTGCTTTCATGTTTTCTTGCTCTCCATGCTCACTTGTTATCGTTGTTATATCTACTTGTTATGGAATAGCCGTAGGCCCGCAAATGTCAAATGTATTCTTATTCTTATAATATGGTCGTCGTAGCATATGAGATGTATGATTCAGGAGGACAACGGATACCGACTGATGCGAACCGTCGTCAATGTCTTCCAGGTTGACCCACTTCGTCTTCTATTCGCCACTGACCCACTTCCTTCATTGCATCTGCGTCGCCGTTCTCCAACTCAGGCGAGTCAAGGAGGTGACTGACCATCTTCCATGGGTCTCGTCCGCCACCAAACCTGAGCACCTCTCTCTTGTATTTGTCACCCAGCTCCCGGTTGAGGGGGTCAGCATGGAAGACTTGGCTCCACACTCGAGAGGCGATAGCTCTGTCGAAAAGATAGGAATAGTATGTTGCGCCGTATCCAAATAAGTGTCCGAATTGGGTCTGGAACGAAGTGCCCGGTACGTATGGTATGAGTCCCTTGGACTTGTGTAAAGCCTCAAGAGCAGAAGTAGATGAGAACGAAGGGTCGACTACCGATGGTGAATGATATACTTGATCCATGGCGGCGAGGAGGATTTGCGAGTGGGTGTCAATGGAATGGCAAGGGTCTTGGTGATGATTTCCGACTTGCCATGCTGACGAAGGTGTACTCGAAGAAACGTCGAAGAGGGAGAGGACAGTCGGTGAACTGAGGAAATGCTCCATAAGGATTGAAGGAAGTTCTACGAAGTCCGTTGCACAACGAGTACCGGATACGTTTTGATACTCAGTTCGACCGATCATAGCTAGCCGATGACGGTGGTAAGCGTAGCGGTGACTGGATGCGAGAAATTTACTCACAATGCATGGCATGACCCATCTCATGGAAGAGGGTTATGACTTCGTGCCAATCCAGGAGAGTGGGTCCACTGGAGACGGAAGGCCGTGCAAACTCGCACACGAGAACGACAAGCGGAAGTTGGAACTCTCCGTCTTGACCGCGAACACGGTGACGTTTGGAAGATTCAAACGACTGTGATACACGGACATATGGTTCGGCAGCAGGGATTGACCCATCCTCAGCTTCATCGTCGTCATCTGTTCGACGAGAACATCGTACGGTGTAGTGGGCAGCGCCACTTGGCTTTCCTCTCCGTGCAAACAAGTCGGCGTAGATCCAACCTATTACGCCTGCATCTTCGTCTACGACCTCAAGTTTATGGACATGGGGATGCCATACTTCTCCTGGTGCGCATTCTGCTGGTCGGAGGGAAATACCGTAGAGGTGATAAAATAGCCTGGATAGACCAGCAAACACGGTACCGAGAGTAAGAGGAGGCAGTGGTACGGGCGGAGCTGGAGGTTCAGGCGGGCAATAGAAGTCACGATCCCAGGCTTGGATAGTTGGGAAGGGCGGTGTTTGTAGATGGGCTTGCTTGCGCATGCTTAATGTGCGCAAAGCCTTTCGGGCGTATGGTCGGGTATAGTCCATTAATGCATCGAGGAAATATTGGACGTTTTCTGTGGCGACAGTATTAGTCGGGAACAGAATGCTGAGTTGCCATGATCTTACCAGGAGACTTGGCCATTTTGTCGGAAAGCGTCATGTGGGCAAAGCTTTCTTTGCCAACAAGTCGTGCAAGCTCGGCTCGCGTGCGTAGCAGACGTTCTAAGAGTTCTATTTGGGAGGGTGTGCTGGAGTTGGCCGCGATGTATAGTTTTCGTCTAGGCTCTTCGGCCGGTGCACAACGCATTATCATTTGAGCCTGCAAAGAACCTGGATATACGAGTAGATCCTTCTGCGTAAATTGAGCCTGAAGTTGCAGTCTGGCACCCATGCCCTTGTCCTTAAGGCCAGCCAATTCAGAAGCATGGATAGAAGCCGGAGGTCGCGCAGTGTTTGCTTCTTGTAGAAACTCTCGGCCCAGAACGAGAATTTCCGAAGAGAGAGAAACAAATCGTTGGCGCTGTTCCGGCGGCAGGTTGATCGCAGATTTCTCGAAGTCGTGCCAGAATATCTGCGCTGTACTATATTCTTCGGGTCCCATTGCTTGGACAATGGTTGAGTCAGACAACACAGCTTTGAGAACCTGGAAGCGAATGAACCATGTAAGACATCGTCGAAGATGATATTGCAAGTTACTACATACATCGTAGAGGCCAACATCAGTATTCAGTACATTCATGAACTCGCATAATGTCTCATAAGCTTGATTCGCAGCTTCGACCCAAGCACGGTCCGGATGTGCATTGCGCACCAGCTCGGCCAGGTCTATCACTCCGCAGAGCATGTCGCTGAGTCTATCAAGATTCTTGACAACCTTCCTCAGCTCATCTTGTGACTCTCGAGCGCGTAAGATTCGATTAGTGAGAATCTGAGCCCGGACGAGAGTGGCTTCTGCAAGAGTGATAAAGCCGCTAGGTTGCTGGAGTTCTTTGTGGCCAAATAGTCCCCCTTGGGTCTGAAACAGTCTCGAGACGAGCCCGGACGACGAGGGTTGATCCAAGAGGGCCACGAGAGCATGGTCATCGACGGACGGAGGGATAGGTACGGTTGTCGGGTGAGCTAGCTTCCGGGATGAAGTCGAGATGTCTCGTCGTCGGGTTGAAGTTGACTTCGCCAGCAAGCATCCTCTGAAGCGAAATAGTGGCTGGATGGACTTGAGCAGAGCATTTTGAGCTGGCCTCGTCAACATTAATGATGGGAGGGGAAGCGAAAGTGTGCACTTTGCGGTCGATGGCGTCAAAATCCCAAAAATAAGCAACCCGATCAGCGATTCAGGGTTCTTCCAGCACGTGGAGCTCAGGCCTGGAATTGTAAACGACAGCTGCTGATTGGTTCCGTGGACCTCAAACAGAACAAGCAGGCAAGCAGCAAGAAATTGAATATTTGTCAAGAATAGGTATGGATCAGATAAGATGTGCGCAATAGATGTTATACAGGGATGAAGCTCTAACGTTGAACCAATAGATAAGACCAAGAAAAAGAGACGGGAATGCCACTACGATACCGGCGCAACCACGCTCTCAGAGCTGACGGATTTACTGCCATCCTCAATATCTGTCGGAGGAGGTGACTGTGCGCGACCATTCCCATTGATCGCACCGTGGCCATTTCGGTACCCGTTGGAATTACCGTTAACAGCTTTGACACCGCCGGGGTCAACAGCTGGCGGCTGAGAAGGTGTGACTGGTTCGACGGCGTAATACCAGAATTTGCTCTTTTTCCGGCCAGCGAACTGCTCCAGCGCGACTTCGGTCGGCTTGACGGCTGCAGCACCGGTTGTCTTCACCTTGAGAGAGGTGCCATCACCATGTGAGATAGCGGATGTCGATGAGGCATCGCCAACCGAATTTGCGCTAACCATGCTGTCTTCAGTTCTCGCACGCTTATAGGGAGGTTCTGGGTCAGAGGCGCTGGTATCACCACCAAGCCGTCTGGTGGAGCGTCTTTCACCACGCCATTCCCAAGCATCCGAAGAGGCCTCGCGTTTTCCATTCGCGTTTTTNATTCGCATTCCTTGTCGAACGCCGCTTCGCTGTAGAGCCAGAGCCACGACGGGAGCCTGAAGCATTCGGTGCGTCGGACCGAAAATTGAGAAAATCGTCCTCGTCGAACTCTTCGTCGTAATTTTCATCGCCTTGATCGACGTACTCGTCGGCATCGTCCTAAATCCGAGTCAGCGGCTGGGTGTGAGGAGAAAAAGCGGTCGAACTAACGTCGCTAGCGTTTTCATTGGTATACACATAGTCTGGCTTTCTAGTCTGGCGCCTTGTCCTCGTTTCTCGCAGTTCTGCGAGCATGGTGGATGTCCTTTTGTTTTCGATTCGACGTCGGACCCTTTGTATCCTCTGCGAGGCGGGCCAAATTATACCAACGGTGGAAAAATCGACGGATGAAGACGTTAGCACCGATCGATATCAACGCAGCAAAATCAGCCACTTACAGCAAGTTCAGCTTCGATTGTCGGAATACGTCCCTCAAGTGAAGCGACCAGGGCAAGGTGATTCTGTTCGAGTTTTGTTCTCCGTTCACCTTTCTTAAGCTCTGGTGGGCCCATTGCTTTCAGTTCATCAATGAGTGCCGTATACTCCTCAAGAGTGGACGTCACTGTCTGGAACGTTGCAGTAATCTTCCATGGGTTCGTGGACGTGTAGACGCGTGGAGAATCTATAAAAGAACATAAGGAACCGTGAGTGAGTGGTTACGGACTTTGACAGAAGCTTAGGCCGGACGGAGTAGGCCGAAGGCGCGGAGACGAAGATATGATATGATGATTTCGTCTCCCCAGGCAAATACACGCAAATACTGGCCGATGGAGCAAAAGAAATGCACAGACCATCAGCAACCCAGAAACGTTTTCGTTGCAAGTCTTGACCTATAGGAAGGAGTTGGAGCGATTCTTGGGTCTTGGTATCAGAGTCGGCATGGCCTCCAGTATCCTTTTTCTTGTGTTTGTTGTGGACCACTCCCCACGCGCCGTCGATAGTGGCCTTGATATCTGGACTGTGGCACAACTGCAGCTCAACGAGCTGTCGCAGGATCTTGAGCTGGAAGGGATAGGATAGGCATGAGGGGAGATTTAAAGTTTGGAACCAGGGAGAAGGACCTTGAAATCCCAATCACCACCAAAAAANGCCGCCTTGCACACCATGGAACGGGTCCAGGTTGGCCTTGATAGTATCGTCCCAGAACACAGACCTCTCGGAGCCCTTTAAGTACTCGAGCATGACAGTGGCAACAGTCGAAGATATTTGATCGGTGCTGAACATGAATGACGTTATTTAGAAATTGGCGTAGGGGGAACAGATTGCATAGACGTGTGCTCACTTGAGATTACGCGTCTGTGGTCTCAGATTGCGGATGAAGCGACTGAGCACATCGACCAGGATGGGGCTAGCCTCAGGAGAGAGTAAGGCAGTTTCTAAGCTATAGCGCCACGGACACGTCGAAGAACGATTAGAGTGGCATCCAGGAGAGACAAAAAACAGGCTGACTCCATGGGTGTATCCAAGCCTTCGACTTTGCCTCGTAGATTGGTGAACTTTGTTATAAAGGAGTAGACAAACATGGTTTCCCATCGGTCGGATGGATGTGTTGCAGTAGATGGCGGACATATGTGTGGCTTCTTGTCTATACGTGCAGCAGCCATCGTCGCTGTGGCAGGTGCAGGACACGACGAGGCGGTGAGGAGGATGAAGGGAAGAAGCAAGTTTCGTTCTATATCGGTCACGTTTTCGGACATTTTCATACTAGTGGGCCAAATATGTTACAATAACACTTTTGATTCATGCAATGTAATTTACAGTGAGACTAGTACGGTGGACAGTCCACGGAGTCCAAACATCATGGATGTATAAAGCTCGAAGACATCCAGAGACACGGATAAGGTGAAACAATCCAGGAAGCGACCCGACAACGAACTGAACAATTGGGTACGCGGCAAATCTCAACCAGGGCCCACCTACAGGGGTGTAAGAGAATGCTAAGCGAGATAGCACGGGTAGGCATACCTTCGGGATGTCGTGGTGCTCGCTGAGGGACTCGAGATGGGAGTTGAACTCGTTGACACGATCCTTGTGGGTTTTGTGGGCCATTTTGGCGACACGTTCCGCAAGCTAGCGCAGAATCTTAGTAAAGGTGCGAGCGAGGCAGATGAGGGAACGTACTCTGCGTTTCTGAACCTCTTCAAAGCGTTCCTCCGCTTTGGTTTTGCGGCCGTTACTGCCTGATACTGCAGGTGAGTTTCGACCGCTGCCTGAAGGAGATTGGGAGTCCTTGTCCTCCTTGAACAGCATCTCCTTTACACGGGCGCGTTCTGCATCTGCCGGAGGAGTAGACTGTTTCTCCTTCGACTTTGATTTCGACTTTTTCTTCCTGTGGGGAGGTCAGAAAACGAGGCCCAAGCAAAATATAAGCTAGTGCGTACTTTTTCACGATACCGCCCTCCGCAACGCCTCCCTTGAGCTTGAGTGAGCCTCCGGGACGAAAGTCATAATCGGACATGAGATGGTTGAGACCAAACGGCTGAAGACGTCACAGGGGTCACGCGTTCGCTTAGTGTTGTCACGCCGCTTTTGCCGCCTCCATCTCTCTCGCTGCCAACAAAAATCTCCGAGCCTGAAATCTTACGAGGCCTCTTCGACGTCGACTCAGCCACGGACTCTGCGCGCTGAACTCTCTGGGTCATGGCAATCCTCAGCTCCCCGCTACAAATCATTTCCTCGACTCCACCCGTGACGCGTGGTTTCACCGCGGCTACAGTCGCTCTGTCCGCACTCTACGCCTGGCTGCGTTTCGTCGGCGTCGGTGCAACGCCCTACTTGACGTTGATTCCCGGACTCAGTTTCTTATACCCTTGGACGCTATTCACATCCGCCTTCGTCGAGACGAACGTATTCGAGGTGCGTCTTTTCCGCCATGATTGCGATGACACATCGAGCTGACCCGACGAGCACAGTTCATTGCCACTATCATCTTTGTTCCACCATCATTACGCTACCTCGAGCGCCTTTGGGGCAGTATAGAGACTATCAAATTCATCGTTGTCACAGTCACCTTTTCCAACATTATCGCTTTTGGGTTCAACTGGATAGAGTTTATTGCTACGAGAAATGCTGACATGTTCCTGTAAGTGGTTATCCTCTTTTCGGGCGAGAATGAGAATCCAGCTCATAATCAATGTAGTTATGGAATGCAATACCGAGGCCAAATGTCCTTGCAAATTGGCATTATGGTCGCTTTTACACAACTTATACCCGAACATCAAGTTCAAGTCATGGGAGTCCTCAAAACTCGCGTAAAGGTGCGCCCACATCCGCAGTTCCTGGGTTCATCTCACTGACGTGGAGTACAGAGCCTACCAATGGCATACCTCGGTCTTTCAACGGTCTTGTGCCTTGTTGGCTTCCAATGTCCTTGGATCATCATCCAATTTGGCTGGTTTGTTGGCTGGATATACCTTCGTTTCTACAAGAAAAACACTTCGGATGTGGTTGGTGGAATGGTGACCTACGGAGACCGTAGTGAGACGTTTTCTCTTCTTTCTTGGTTCCCTCCGTTCGCCCAGTAAGTTCTTCGACCCACTTATGCCATTTTACTCAATACTCACATCCACCTAGTTATCCCATCTCGCTATTGGGCAACACCGTCTATTCACTCGCTAATCGTCTCCACCTGATCCCCACGACCCAAGGTGACGTCGAATCTGGAATTTACACTCAAGTTCCCGGAAGTGCTCGGGCGGAAGCAGAAAGGCGAAGGTAAGCTCATCTTGTCATTGTCATTCCGTTCTGACTTGGACACTTACAATGACATATAGGGCCATGGCTCTCAAAGCCTTGGACCAAAGACTCGCCAACTCTGCATCACCCGCGCCTTCTCCCAATCCAGGTGCAGGAAGGTCGAGTCCACCCCCGCTTGGGCGAGAAGCTTCTGGTTCGAAATCTTCGGACAAGGCGCCCGCTGAGGTCGATTTGGGTGATACCACCAAATAAAGCACCCCCCTTCTCTCTCCCTTGCTTCGTTCGATTTTCGCAACTGCTATGTACATAATTTAATGGATCTCTGGTTGGAGAGAGGATCACGCCCCAGTCCCGCGACTGCTCTGTTGAAGCCACCCGCTCGGCTTCAGCTTATTGCACGTAAAAATAAACATGAACATCGTTGGGACATACTCTACACATTAAATAGTTTAGGATAACGACAAATGTTTGTGTGGTTTCATAGTTATGACTTCGAGATTGGCCCATGGAAGGTTTAAAGCGCAAAGACTTGTGGTATCTCGTTCAAGAGCCATACTAGCCGTTGCCCGATCATAGAACGATGCGTGGTTACGCATAGTGAGCATAGCTGGGTATGAGAAGCACCATCGTCGCTATCCAACATGTCCTTGAGCACCTTAAGCAGCCAACACGAACGAGGGGAAGTATAGTCAGGTCGGAGTTTCTGACGCCAGTGATTCTCCAATAACGGTTTGCACTGCTGACAGATGGGGGGACGACTAGGCGTCGACAAGGGGTCCAAAGTAAGCTGAAGGTAGATATCTTGCAGACGTTCGCGTCCGACGATCAAACGACGAAGATCGTGCGGCGAGAGGATGGTATGAGAACGCCCGCCGTCGGCAGAACAGCTCCAACGTTGGACGGAGAGTGCGTAGAATGCGGCTGGGAGGATTGAAGGGACGTCGCATTCACGAGCGAGTTGTATAGCCTCTATTATGATTGCATTTGACATTGAGCCACTCGGAACGAGATACGAGGTTGGATGGCTTACCTGATGCATTTGAAAATGCATTGAATGTCATATTCGCCAGGTCAACTGGCCAACAAAGCTGCAGCTCACGTATAGCTGCCTGCCGCAACGCGGGCATCTCATACTTGCTAGCTATCCGTAGCACGCCTGCAATGACATCAAATACCGCCACTTGCGCAGAGAAGCCTCTAAACCCCCGAGTTCAGTCGGCATTTCCACCTCGTGTGTAAGTGCCACTTACTGAGGGTCATACATCCACTTCAACACGGCCATCCAGTCTTTCATACTATCCCCAGCCATAGCGACCAAAGGACACCCATCAATATTCTCAGCGTCTGGAGGCTGAGGAAGCTCAAACATATCCCAAAGCACCAAAGAACACTGTAGCTTATCCCGGTGTATCTTAAACCGAGCATCTTCAACCTGGAATATCACATCGCCGTCGTTGAACCAGAACGGATGTTTTTCAACACGGGCGTGGTGGCTCGGACAGCGTGGGTCGTCGCTACAGCCATCGCAACGGGTTGGACCCATCCTCCGTCGTTTGGATTTGGGCTCCTCGAGAGACGATCGAGGCGAGTTTGAGGGCGACATATTGGCGTTGAAGTGACTCGGCTGAAAGAGAAAGGCGAGGTGGACGGACGCCACAAGGGTCGAGAACGCGTTATTAAAGTCACGAACGATCACAGTCTCGTGACTGTGACGGATGCCCTCTCAATTTGCTCTCAATCAGAGTATCCCTTCGAACTTGTTCCCGAAGTCAATCCATTGGAAAGTTTGCCATGCGCATGCCGCGGCTTAGCTGCCCGTGCTACCACATCTCATCCTCTTCCCCCATTCCCAGTGCAATCAATTTGACAAAGTACTACTTATTCTCAGCCTGGAGTCATCCTCTGATGTGAACTCCAAAAGGCTCCCAAGGGCTCTCACCACTTCTCGGCAGTCGCTATGACATTCAAGGACTCACTTGTGCCGCCCTAATTCCCCGGGTGTACTATGGATATAAGTGACTAAAGGATCGCTCAGAGACTCTGATCGCGACCACCTCAGTGTCGTTCGTATGTAACACTCAATCTCTGTCCAGTCGAAGCATATACTAAATGCCTACTTCTAGGCCAATGGAAAGTAAATTATACGAACTCGACTTGGATCTATTCGCCCACATCACAAACGAGCTTGACCTGCGAGCACATTTCAATCTGTGTTTAGCTTCACGCAAGATTCTTGACTACCTTTCGCCGGGGTTTCTTCATAGATGTGGCCTCAAATTCCTCGATGATGACGCAGGAACCCTGGACGAGCTCAGATTTAACCTCGTATCTCCTCTGACAAGGTCGATGCTAGTTGTAATCGGCCTCTCCAAGTGTGTCACCACAGTTCGACGTCTCGTTTGCCAGTTCTTCGATCGAGGTCGGCCCGTTGCCCATCTTCCTATTCCCTATCAACGCACCCTCCAGACGCTGGCCAGGAAACTACCCTCTGAGGTATCAATTTCTGGGTGGCGTCACCATGAGCGTACACGTTTGTCATTGATGCATCTGCAATTGAACAAAACAGGCCCTCCCCCTGATCTATCCTCGCCTTCCATCATGCCATGTCTATCTTACTTCAGTTCCATCAGAGCGTTGGAACTTAGATACTGTGGGTGGCACTCTAACGAATGGAGTACCTTTGGTTTGGAGTTACTCCTTCCCTCGTTAAAGGAACTACACATTTACAAGGCCATGAGATCGCCCTACATGCTCCTCAAATTTCTTCGACGACACCCCGCAATAACCCTTCTACATGTTCATGATTTCACGGTTTGGGAACCTTTCCAGGCTTTCCGCGCACCCGATTTTCTACCGTGTCTGCAGTCGCTTCACGCCCCCATCATATTCATCGTCATGTTTTTTGATGAACAGTTTATCGGCACCAAGTCACATCCATCTGACTTGGAAATTACCTGCCACCGTTCCGATTGCGCGTTCCCTGATCGGTGGCGAGACGTCTCTACATGGCTTGGCCGTTTACCTTGCCGACTCGAGGACTTAACAGTAAAGATCAAGTTCATCTTGGATTCCCTTCGGCATGATGACCTACTGCCTTTCCCCACGCCCTCCGTCCCCATAGCGGGCTTCATCTTGGAGCTGCGCTCGAGGCAATGGTCCGGAGTCGGACGTGAAAGCTATGTGAGTCTCTCAAAGTGGTTAAGCCACTTTGGAAACTTTCAATGGCTGGAGGTACAAAGCCGGGATCGGTTTCTCCTCCCGGATCGCCAACCGACTCTAGCTGGAGTTTCTGCGGGCAGTGAGTTTGCCGACATGGTTTTCACCCAGCTTCCATCCGTGAATACAGTCAAAGTCGATCATAATATGTATACGCGCAACCGTGAAGGGTAATGCCAACATATAATGGGTTTGGAGCTCCAAAAGCTCATCTGCATCCGGCTCTGCGACGGGTTGACCAATTTCTGATGTTGTGTCTCTCATGTGCTTTACTTTCCTCTGTCTTATTATCTGCTTATGTATCTACCCTTTCCTAGTTTCTCCCCTTTGCTCTCTTCATTTAATTTGACTCTTCGATCGCAAGATAACCAAGTACTCCCCATAAAGTCCATCCGAATTTGGTGAGGGTGCCGCGAACGCAATCGCCGCGTCGCGTACATTACATATGTAATAGCTTGTATTTACCAAGCTACACGTCGCAGTACGCAGCACGAATGATCACAGTCTCGTGACCGTGACATGCCCAACGACGACCAGCTGCAGGTAGATGAGACTGTGCTTGGACTTTCGCTTCAGATCCCAGAAGAGGCCAGAGAAGGGAGTCGTTCATTATTTGCGTTGATACATACATAGTCTACTAATCTATGAATATGTCCGTGTCTACTCTAGAACCGATTATGCTGCAGGTTTGGTTGTGGAAATCGAGACGTAGCGTATACGAGGCCAGTCGAGCGGTACACCGTGTCCAGGCATACTTGATGGTGCTCTCAGAAGTTCGGAGCCAACCTACAATGACAAAATAACTTCATCAAAAGCCTGCACATCGATTCAGATGAAGAAAGGGACTCACCAATCATATTTTATCATCTCATCCGCATTCACAATCGAAGCCGAAATAAACTCCCTCGCCTCCAGCCAAACCCACACCTTCAAAAACGCCCCCAAATCACTCTTCGGAAGATCCTTCGCACTCTTCCCCGCATCACTCATCGCCATCTGGCCTCCCAGCCGCCTCAACATCGGCAACGCACTCTTAAACAAATCCAACTCCGGATCCAACTGCCTCCCAATCCCCTCAAGCAACAATATCGAAATAACCGTATTCACAAAATCCCCCTCCATCTTAACATGATGCTCCCTCACCGCCTTCAACACATCCCTCAGAATATCAGAAATCTTGATCTTCCCCAACGAAAACGTTTTCCGCTTCACAGAAAGAACAACGTGCTGCATCTTCAACGCAAACGTCTCCGTATCAATAGCCAACTCCGGCGTACGACAGCGTTGAACCATAAGATGCCCGGCGCGGTACCCGTCAAACTCGGCTATCGCACGAAACAAATCCAGAAAATTCGTTCGATTTTTCGCGTCCAATGTCGTAACAAGACCCGCATCGATGAACACGATCTCGGGGATGTATCCGTTTTCGTACACGGATTCGAGCTCTTTCCTCCATTCGGGCGGGGAGGAAATCACTGATCGTAACTTTGATACTATTTCGTCGGAGTCAGAGAGGTCTGATGTCGGATTGGGATTGGCCGGGATGGGTTCTGGGGATGCCGATGGATCGATAGGAACTGGGGGTTTGTTGGAGTTGAAGATGGAGGATACGAGGTTCTTTAGGAGAGCTTGTGTAGAGGGAGGCTTCGAGAACTTGATAAGGATGTTCCCTGGGTGGAGGTCGGAGTGAACAAAGTTATCTAGGAGAAGCATATTCTAAAAATTTGTTGTGAGCAAAGTAACTTTGAGTTGGGTGGGTATATGATACGTACTAGGAAAGCGTCCAAGCCGACGGTTGCAATCTGCTCGTTGAATGGACCGCCGCCGTTCTTCAGAAAGACTTCGAGGGGGAGGGCATTCTCGAACTCTTCTACAAGCAACTCTTTCGTAGACCAGACTTGTAATGGTCTAGGAAAACCAATAGGCACCTTGCGCGGGGCGAAATGGTTTTCAAAGGCAACCAAGTTCTCTGCTTCATGTCTTAGATCCAGTTGCTGAAACATCATCGCGCCAAAAACTTCCACTTCTTCCGGCAGAGATAACCACTGCATCCCGGGGAATAGAGTGATGAAATGTGCAAAGAAGGACATGATGCGCAAGTCCCTTGCTATGGTCTTTTCGACTTTGGGATGAAGGACTTTAATCGCGACAGCAGCCGTGGGTACCGACGGAGGAAGATCATGGAGAATGGCGGGTGCAATAGCCGCAGCGGCTGGATTCTTGCTGCGGCGTTGGCGGCGTGGACCAAGATACGATGGTGGAATGAGGTCTTTCTTCAGCGTAGCTCGATATACCTAGTAAAGTTGATACATCGATCAGAAAAGCAGATTAAAGTTGAGGGATACTAACCTGGGCGATTGCACCTGTACCAATCGGGGTTGCGTCAAACTCTTCAAAGACGTCATCAAAGGGTCTTTGAAAGACAGTTTCGATGACCTGTTTGGTATATTGGAGATCGTGAGGCTTCGCTTGGGAGTGGAGGGTTCCGAGGCGAATGCAGAGAAGAGAAGGGAACAAGTCTGTTCGAGAGCCGGCCCACTGAGCGAGTTTGATAAAGGTGGGCCCGGCTGCTTCCATTCTGCGGACGAGAAAGCCATACCACCAGACAGCCCCCCACCGGTCGCCATGGAGCCGCTTCCTTGGCTTCCCTACGAGCAGCATTGGGCTTGCAATGATGACAGGTGCGAATAGGAAGAAGAGGTAGATGAAGCGTTTTGCGGTCAAGACTGGTTCCAAGATGTAGGACCTCAGGAGGTCGAGCAGCCTGCGTGCGACGTGCTTATCTGGTTCTGCGGGCGAGAGGATGGTTGGGACGATGTTTTCTCGACACGGAAGCATGGCAGGGGATGCAAAGACATCCTGGGGCTTGGATGGCCTGGAAGAGATAAACAGGGCGAGTCCGCCTGCAGCAGGGACAAGCCATAGTGCGGCCCTTTTGAAGCGTATGTGTCCTGAACGATGGAGGGGGATGCGGGTGAAGAAGGAGCGACGAGTTGCTGAGCGTATCAAGACATTCATCAGGGCGCGGACGCGACGAGGCTCACCGGCGCCTATATAGCTGGAACGATGACGTTATGGCCACGAGGTTATCAATTCGTTCCTTCAATGGCCAGGGAGGCTCGGTCAGGACCCCGGACAATGGTAGAAAATGCCTGATGTCAGATCCCAGAATTTGTCTGAAGGCATTTCGGCCAAAATGTCTGTTTTTGTGTAGGCCTGCCGCCAGATTGAGGGGAAATGTCTGATTTTCGGAGGAGGCCCTTCGGGCCTCCAAAAATGTCTGATTTCGCGGATCAGGCCTCTAATAACACCAAAAANTGTCTGATTTCGCGCCTCAGGCCTCTAGATAGTATAAAAAATGTCCATTTCAGCGATTGAGGCCTTCAAACGGCACAAAATGCCTCGGGCTAGGTAGTTAATCATCATCCTCGCCTGTACACGCATTGTTTTTCCTTTTCCTTGACAATTCCATTACCTTTCTCAATTTTGCTTCGGACGCGTGCAGTTCCTGGTAGACCTCCCAATCTTCCGCCGAGATCTCCACTCTACCATGTGTCTGCGCCTCTTGAGGTGGGTTGGTGAGCCGACAGAGAAAGGTGAGTGATGGGAGAAATAGATAATGTTGGGTTAGGAAGCGCGAAGTGATGTCGGTTATGGTGCTGAAGTGCTGTCCGGCGAAATGCTCGTAAACGCGAAAACCCAACCGTGAGACCCCAGCGACCTCGCTTGCTTCTGTGTGGGACGCATGTCGACCGTGTTTCCCGCCACCTTTGATGTACATCACCACAACTAAAGAGGACACAGTTATCATCGGAGTTGTTCCCGAAGATTGACTCATAGACACACCTTGCCCAAGCATAACCTTGCCGTGGTCTTCAACATAGACGAACCCGAAATCTCCAAGTTTAAGCGGGTGAGAAGCGGAAATACGCGCAGTCTTGACGGTGCGCAAGAGTGGGTTGACGAGGCCAACTTTTGTGTATAGCCCACATCTTTGAGTCATGTTCTAGGAAGGGAAGGGTTTCAGTTTCGTTATTTACGGTCCGAAGTCGTAGCATACCTTGCGAGTGATAGCTGAGGCAGCTAAGGCGGCATTTGCGGCATTGCCACTGGTCGACGCCGTTTCGGCACTGGCTCCTTCAATTCGAAGTGAACGGGCAAGCCCGCTAGTTGCCCCGCGAGCCTGTTCCTCCTTCATAAGCTTATAACACTCCCTTACCAATTGGTGTGACGGAGATAATATTGAGGATGGGGAAGTGGATGCATAAGGGCGCACACGGGTTGCTTTCAGTGCGTGTTGAGTTTGATGACGACGGCGATAAGAGATGAGGTCCTCAAACCCGGCTGATAGAGCCCGAGGTCCTTGTCCAAGGGGCTTTGAGAGCTCTGGTGAGATTGAAGCCATGGGAAGGTTGTAGATTGATTGGATTTGAGCGAATTCTTCCCCGACGATCGATTCAAGCGTGTCTTCATCAGGCGCAGGCATAGATTGTCTATTATAATTCATTTGGATCAGCGAGACTTCAAAGTTGACGGATAGATGATGGAACCCGTGGGGATGCTTACACAGAGATAAAGTCATTAACACTGAGTGCGATGTTTGAACAGACAAGCGACATGATTTGGTCATCCGTTTTTCGACTGCGAGAGGTTGGGCTATCGGCTTCATCAGCTTCTAAAAGGTCCTGTAACTCCTTCATGCCAACTCGTAGATCTCCATCTTCATCGTCTGAGCCATCTGAGTCGGCTTCTTCACCGGCATCATCATACCAACTCCCAATACTGGGGAGAATCGGTGCTTCAACTGGACCGGTCTGGGAGTCCTTGCACAGGCCGTGAAGTTGAGATGGACGAACACCGAGGATACTAAATAACATGTCGGCATCTTGAGAAGCGACTTCTGCAGCTTGCCGAATACACTCGTCGGATGGGAAGAGGGAAAGTGTGCCGATATGAGATGTTTCGGAGTCGAAGTAAGTGTGACAATAGCCGCTCGCAGTTGCTTTCTCACCGGAGACTTTTGCATTCATGACAGCCTGACGCATTTTGACACCAAGTTTTGGGACCATGTAAACGAAATCCAAGAAAGTGAAATCCTTGACAATTGCTCTTGCCTCGCCAAACGTATGCTCGCACGCCTCCGTCGAATGTAGCCAAGGGAGAAGAGGGTGGATTCCGGCCCCTACATGATCACGATAGGCGAAGATAAGTCCAAGTATGCCATCCACAATGAGACCAGCAATATCGAGCGCCTCGCGAGATATCAGGTGTAGGGCATACTTGAGCTTTGTTTCGGTGAGATAAATTTTCCATAGCCGAATGAAATAATGTGCTCGGAGCGCCATCTTCATTCGTTCGAGGTGTGGTATTGATCGGTTTTGATAAGCGTCAACAAGTTCGCCGAAGACAAAGAGGTACACAATAACACCAATGTAGTCTGGATAGTTCTGAGCGATGAATGCAAGGGTGGCAGCAGAGAATAACCGTGCGGCCGCATTATCATCCTGACGATCAAGCTTCACGACATCGCGGTTATAGAGTGGGGATCCCGGGGCAAAGGCAATTTCGTAGATAAAACGGTAGGCAGCAAAATAATTTCCAAGGGTGAGCATGCGCGCTCCACTGAAGAGGTTGTTTCGAAAGGTTTTGAGAGCATGTTTGGCGTCCTGTATCATGACGATCGGGTGGCCGCGAAATATAGGAACAGTGATAGTTTTGGGTGGCACGCCTGAGCCACCACCCCCGATTTTGTATTCGGCGACACCATTACGTTGAGATCGACACTCCTCAACAAACTGGTGCTGGACGGACCGTTCCACCTCTGTGCCGTCACATGCGTAAGAAACTACATTGACGCCGCTATCAATGAGACCATTTATGACTTGCTTGTGGTACAAGTAGAGCTCATCGGTTTTCAGGTTGTTTGGTATCCCAACGCACGCCAGTATAATGGGGGTGACTTTAGGAAGAGGTATAGATACACACCACAGACGTAACTAGACCAAAAGGTGAATATTAACCAAGAGAAAGAGAGACATGATCAACGGTGCGCACCTTCTCAGCCTTGTTAACAACGGCGTCGTCCATCGCTTTTTGCACATCATCGGGATCAGCAACTTGGATCGGTCCGGAAACATCGCCAACAAGAAAATGACAGCGCTTTTCACCGTCAAAATATAAACGGAGCGATGGAAGCAGTTTTGAATCATCGCAGCTTAGACTGACTGGGCCGTTATATTCTAAAGCTGCTAGTTGTTTCTTGAGTCGATCAAATGTTCGGTCGCATATAGTCATGGGGAATCGGGGTTGTCGTGCCTCTTTCTTTCTAAGTGTAGAGTTTTGGGTTACTAGATGTTGAGCGTGTGATGGCGGGATTGAATTACCTGAAGCTATCAGTGCTCCGAGCCGCCAATTGCTGGCGCATAGCTTGATATGCCTTTGGGCTATGAATCTTGATGATGTGGCAAAACTCATCCCATGCCGGCGCATATGCGAAGTTCTGAAGCCCAACTCCCCGTTCAATTCGGTCCACCTTCATCACCATGGCCTCTACCAACCCAGTAAAAACCGAGAAGTCTGTGTATTTTCCGGCAAGGACACCCTGGGCAAAGCGAATACAAGGTGTATTGATGGGATCCTAGAGTTCGGGCATTTAGGGCATTGATCAGACTACATTTTCTGTGGAAACGCACCGAAGACATGATAATCTCCTTCAAGCCAATTGACCGCGCATAAATTTCGCCTAGAATTTTTGGTCGATATCGGAGGTTGAGGTACTTGAAGTCTTCATCTCGAGGCATGGGTACATGGATTGCTGTCTTGAATACTTTCTTGGATAATAGTTGACGACAGGCGGAACAAGGCAAGAGGCGTTCGGGCTCAGACCCACTTGCGGCGACGTTATGCTTGCATTGAGTGGATATAACACGTTCATTTTGATGATCGTTACGCCATTGGTGTTCGTTCTGTTGTTTTGTGATGACTGCTTTCTTCCTTTTCTCACTCAGCTTCGAAAACAGCTTATCGAACATTTCCTTTGCAATGGCGGTAACTGAGCGCGCGCCGCCACCCGGGGCAGCCGTACGATTGAGATAGATGGGTATACGTTCCGAGTCTGCTTCAGTAAGTCCGGGACAAGGCATACTAGCTGCCGCAGACTTATCCCGAGCAGCCTGCTTTAAGTTACAAGTCTGGGACTGGGATGTGGGGGTCTCCGTCTTCTTCTTGAGCATGCTGAACAGAGTGTGGGTGCGAGCCGTGGGTTTCAATTTGGTGTTCTTGGCACATTTTTTGAGGTGCTCGTTCCAACGCGCCGCATCATACAGTGACTTCATCGTGACATCAGAACCGCAAACAGAATGTCGCACCTTACGAGGATTGCCTGGAAAGGTTTGAACATCCGGATCGTTCTCAATGAGTGTCGTACGGAAGCGCTCCCACTTTACGGCGTCAAGGTTGGTAGAGGCAGTGGCTGGACAATGTTTAAGATGTGTCTTCCACCGAGCAAGATTACATGGACTCTGCATTTTAAGCCTCGTCGTGCAGGCAGAGTGGGTGACCACACAATGATCCTGTTCATCAAAGATGGCATCTGGATCGTCCTTCTTTACTCTCTTCATCCATTTGGAATACGATAGAGAGTCGGGGGGGTTGTCGGAGGCATCGTGGGTCTCAGTAGTGGCAGGTGGGCTCGAGTCTCTCACTGTTGGTGCAAGTATGCGCGAGATTTTCTTGAAGGGTTTGACAGACATATTTGAGGAGTCTGAGTCACTAGGATCACCACGCGAACGTTTTTTTNATTGACGATGTGGTCCTGATTATGGGTTTGAAGAACGAAAACAAGGTGGTAGTCCAGTTCAAAGTTGCCGGAGTTGGCGGAGATGGCGTAGCCGCCCAGTTCGGATATTTGTGACCGTATGTGACATCCATAGCGCTAGTCTCTCTTTCGCGTCGCCATTGCCGTCGCGTCCTATTTCTACCATCCCCCACTGTCCTTACACATTCTATACCATCTATAATCATTATAAAACACCTAAATGGGTCGAAAACGCAAAAACACCGCATCCGCTGCTGAGAATACACAAGATACAGCAATTTCACCCCCACCTTCCAAGAAGCCGGCAAAGGCAGCCATCGTTGTCCCTCAAATTCCATGGACCAACGATAACGATGCCCTTATCTGGGCTCTCGTTACTCTCGTCGAAAAACCTGAGAACTTCCGGGTGGTAGTGGGAAAACGGTCAAAGGAGGTAAGTTTCTCATGATTCTTCTTTTGGCCGCTTTTGATCTCTCATGCCTGCTTTCTTAGCGCATCGACGGCGAAGGCAAGATTCACGCCTGCCGCCGAATGGGGAAGGAACTCGTTCCGGAGCTATATGCCATTAGCGCGACTGTCATTGGCGAGCGCATCAAAGGAAAGGTTACCTGGTGCGTGCTTTTTGGATTTCCCTTTTTCATTCAAGTTCTCATCTCTTGTTCCTCTCCCAGGCTTCTCAACAAGTACAAGGAACATGCCAGCAAGCTTCGCGTCACTGGTGGGGGAATTGGAGAGGATGACGAGTCTTCCCAGACCCAGGAACCACTCCAGACCCATCTTCAGTTCTATATCCCCCCCGACGGGCCAACAAACGATACACCAACTGAAGGGAAGAATCTATGGGGTAAGTCTATTCTTCCAAATGTTGTAACAAGCTTTGTCTTACTTTGTTCAGCGGAGATTGTCAAGGCTTTCCCCTTCTTTCCCCGTCTTCACGCACTTCTTGCTACCCGCCCAAATGTTGTACCGCCTGCTGTGACCACAGGACTGGGGCCTGGTGGCCCCGAAACCGTTTTTTTTTCAGCGGGTCAATCAGCCGCCCCCTTCCGCTGATCCTGAGCTTCATGAATATGCTCGCCCCTCGACTCCACTTGACTGGCCATCTACCCCTCGTGCAGCCTCTCCCTTCAATGACGACAATCCTGATGTAGGTTTGGCACCTCTTGGGCCGCCGTCACCTGGTTTGGGGGAAAAGGTTTGTACTTTCATGCTGTTTCAATTTTTGGTTTTCTAATCTCAAGTAGGAAAATGTCCCGGTATTGACTACTCCTAGAGCGCCTTCTTCGCAGGCACCAACAGCTGTTCCTGCTGGTCAGAAAGCTGTTCTACAGGCCAAGTCTCAAGTCCAGTCTCGTCCTCGTAGAGTTCCCTTCGAGGAATCACTCTTGGAACTTTCCCGGTACGCCTCTCTTTTCGCACCACTTTCTGTACTTATAAGTTTGGTTAGAACACATATGGAAAGCCAGCGTACCTTGGAGTCTAAGCGTATAAATCTGCAGGCCATGGAGATTTTTACTAAGCGTAGGGACCAGATTATGTCCCGCTTGGATCGTGAACTTATTTCAAAGGATGAAGCAACCATACTGCTGGCCAAGGTTGATCAGGATGAGGATAATTACTCTCTTTAAGTATCTATTTTGCTAGATTGAATATATACCACCGTTTAGCTTGCTTGTTGTGATGCTTTAAAGGCAACAAGCTCATTAATCAGTTGTTGGCGTTTGCTATTATCATTGCCTGGCTCGTCTGATGCAACCTGATGAAATTCCCCTGTATCCTCTACCTCTTCTCGTGCTCCATGGCGTCCAAGAAAAGCTCCTGTTTTGTCCAAACCCTCAACGTCAATGATAAGGTTGTGGATGATGCAGCAGACTGCAATCCAATCACCAGCTTCAACATGGTCAGCGTTGTTGTTGATGCGTACACGCAATCCCCGAAGACATTGAAAGCGTGCTTTGAGAGCACCCATACAGTGCTCTGAGCGGACACGAATACGAGAAACATAAGAGTCAAAGAGTGCGTTATTCGGTTGAAATGACGCTGGCTCTTTATGAACAGGGATTGTGCGGAGGTTGACAGAATAGGCGGAGTCGGTCCACGCAAATTCCTCACCATCAAATAGCCAATCAGGGTATTTTGCAGCGGCGGTGTGAGCAAAAGCAGCCGAATCATGTGCAGATCCAGTCATCCCATACGAAACATCAATGATTCGTAGATTTGTGGGTGCGTTTCCAATCTACGGTTGATCAGTAATTGTGTGGACTTGTAGAAATTTTGACTCACCTGAACGTTCAGACCATAGTTCCCTTTGCGCGTATAATATGCACTTCCATCTAACCCAGGCTCCGCGTAGAGGACGACAATCGTACCATCATACATCAGCCATCCATCTCTCCAGTGACTACCAGTCATACCAATTTGCTGCTCTACCCATTCCTTCTCAAGCTCCTTCTCTTCATCTGTGAGCCTGCGAATAAAGAGGGACTGAAGCGCTTTGATTGCAGTAAAACAGCGCTTGGTATAGTTCAATACGCTTCCTTCGGAGATCCCAGCCTGCCGTGCAATATCTTTGATGCTTGCCCCATTGCCAAATCGACCTAATCGATACAGTGTGACCACCAGCTGATCTTCCACAGGAGCTTGTGGTACATTTGAATTACTTTGAAAGACAGGATGATCTCGGATCAAGACATGGAGAACGTCGAAGACTTCGGGAGAAACGCGCATCATCTGGACAAATCGGTGGTAGTTCTGGCTATCCTTTGCATATTCCCAGACCAGAGAAAGATTCCCCACTTTTAGGACTGGGTTACGTCCTCGTAGGTATCGAACATTGCGCAAGGAGTTAAGTATTTCCGCGTCAAGTTGCAGCTGTTGTACAAGGCTGTTGTAGTCATTGGGGGAGGAGGAAAGGAGATTCCGTATAGCCATGAAGAGAGCATAATTTCGGACATATTCATCATGTAGCGGCGGCATACTGGAGAGCGGCGGCGAATGGAGTAGAAGCAGAATGAATTTATTGCAATAAGTACAGTCGACGTGACATTATGTAATTACGCGCCCGCAATTGCGTGACGTCTCCGAACTGGGCGGCTACGCCGTCTCCGCCAACTCCGGCAACTTTGAACTGGACTGGTGTTTTTCTTCGACTTCGCCGCATTTGGATCTTGCTGACCAAGCTTACTTCCTTCGTCCGCACTATCGCCGCCCCCAGTGTTCATAGTTTCGTCCCATTGTCCCCAGCCATCCCCATCATTTTCAGTCCTCTCAACGTCAACACAGGGTGCTGAATCATTCTGGCCGCCTGTGTCTTCCAAAAGCTCCAATCGCTGCAGACATGGATCTTCGGTTCCCTCTTCGAAACCATCCAGATCACCATCCGACTCCAGACAAGGAAGTGACATGGTCATGCTGCTAAGCGTGTCGCAATCGGTCGGAGCGTATCCTGAAAGATCATCGGCTTCCGAACTGGCGGGAGTGGCATCATCACTATCGTTCTGGCTGTCCGCGCCATTCGACTCGATAGTGTTGCCGAGTTGAAGAGGGTCAACGGTTGGATTTCCTTGTGACGTGGTGCGTAGTGTGTTCTTGTTGAGTTTCTGGCCTCTGTCTGACTCATGTACGCCAAGACGTTTGTAGATTCGCTGAAACCACAGAAGACGTTCGCGAAGGCTGCGCTCCTGGGACCATAGAGTATCACCGAAGATCGCATGCGCTACTGTGTTTATGCAACCGATACCGCAGGAAAAATAGTCGCTCTGATCCCCATGTGAGAGACTGTCACCCTGGTTCGTGAATCGACCTAAATGCAATCTCTCCAGCCAAGTTTTTACAGCGTTCATGAAAGACTTCGAAGGTCTGGAGCCGAAATCCGCTCTTGTATCCCCTATGCCTCGGTAAGCTTACTTTCCATGTCCTGGAAGCTAGTAACTCACCATATCCAAATAGCTTGCGTTTGACATCTATGAACCCAGCAGCCCAATGGTTTCCATTGACATTGATGGGAAAATAGAGCTTTTCCAGGTAGCCGCTTCGAATTTTGTCTTCATATCGAGTGAGTATCCGTGACTTCGTTTTTCGGTTCCGTGCGTACGATAATAAAGCATTAGAGAATGCTACCGGCGCGGTAGAGATATGGCAAAGGCCTTCCTCAGGCAGTCGTAGGTTTAGCTCATCCATCGCAACGTCCATGTGGTCCGTTGAAAACCATTCGTTGCTGAACAAAGTTGTCAAGAGGCTGGTCGTGACTGAGCCCCGAAGATGGTTCAGTGGGAGGCGGTACCCTAGGGATAGCACCTGTGTTGTTGTGCTCTCGACTAGCATGGCGGTGAAGTGCTCGGCTTTCTGTTCGGCACTTCTCAACCACTCCAGTGCATGGCACCAGCGCGTTTGCAAATCACCAAGCCGCTCAAGCTCCCCCCACAGCGAAAGCGCAAACAAGGGATATGTATCACGTCCATCGTTGATTCTTGGATCAGTAATTGAGTTTGCACCGCTCAACCATGCCGTCCCGCACTCGTTCTCCAGGCGCCGCAGAACTTCCTTTGATGGCACCGGTATGTCTTGCAGCAATAAGCGACGTATATCTCCGGTTGGTTGACCATCACAGAACCACGCCGAGCTTGCGTATGGAGAAATCGCGGTCTCCTGTTTGGGAAATGGCATGGTCATGAGTTCTTCGACGGGCGTGTCAGATGGGGGAATATGGCGTTGCAGGGATGCAGGAATGATGAGGCATGCTTCAAGTGCTGCGGACATGTCTTCCGGTGGATCTGTTGGATATATGTGCCCATGCCGTTGACGCCAGCGGTCGCGGTCGAAGTATACCATGTTCAAACGCAGGTTGAAGTTGTATGTAGAAGAGTAAAAAAAAAATCAAAAAAAGTATATTACTTGGAGACCAAGCACTCCGACGCGTCGTACTAAATCTACCGCCGCCATTCAAGTTGACCGCCGCGCCCTCAGGTGTCCCCTGTCGGCGCCTTATATGTCTGAATTTCGGTGTGGCCTCACCCACACCCCTGAGGAATTGTCTGAAATTTGGACCAGGGATTTTGCTATTTTTGGGGCAAAAATGTCTGAAAATCCTCAGGCTAAGCGGCCTTCGGCCGCCCAAAAATGTCTGATTTGGCATCAGGGGTCCCCTCCTATTGTCCGGGGTCCTGCTCGGTCGCGTCCGTCAGTGGTGTCCAGCGACGATTGCTAGAAGGCCGTAGAGGGCATTCATTTCGCAATGGGGTAATTTGGGCAAGGGAAAAAAGAATCTCTAGTCGGAAAAGGCCTCCGATTTTGTTTGTCCGTGCTTGGTGTACCTTGGTATCTCTCAGTGCCCATAGATGTGGTGAATCCCTTTCCCAGTCAACAACCATCTCCAGTCTCGTCCACTGCAGACGGTCCATTTCCCTTTCCTCGGTGTTGGGTGGACGGGCGAATGGCAACTCCTTATGCCTTCGTCACCCTCGTAACTTCAGATTCTTACCTCCCAGGGGCTCTCGCGCTCGTCGCTGCTCTCAACGATGTCCACAAAGGCTCAGACGTCCCCTTCGACACCGTCTGTCTCGTCACCCCAGAGACCGTCGACGTGGCCTCCATCAAGCTCCTCAGAAAGGCCTTTCGTCTCGTTGTTGGCATAGAACTCATCGTTCAGCCAGATCCCTCAGGTTTAAACCTTTTAGGTGTGCATTCTGCCCTTTCCTCCCAAAAACTCCCTCATACATGCGCACCCGACGCGTTATTTGCCTGGCCAAACGTTGGAGGAGGCGTTCWTCGCTGTCAATCGTGTCTATATGCGCTWTATGTGACCCCTGTTGCTCGTATTCAACCCCCCAATCTCTTGGTCCAAATTTTTTGAACTCGTCAAATCCTGATACACCTCCTTTCTTCAACAGGCCGCCCAGACCTYGACACTGTCCTTACTAAATTACACGTTTTCCGCCTCRTCCAATACTCTAAAATTATTTTCCTCGACGCCGACGTTTTGCCAATCAGGCCTCTCTCCCACTTGTTTTCTCTCCCTCACGAATTCTCTGCCGTGCCAGACGTCGGTTGGCCCGATATATTCAACTCTGGCGTKCTCGTWYTRTCTCCGGGAGAAGATAAATTCACCCAACTCAACCAATTATTAAAGTCGAAAGGAAGCTGGGACGGCGGCGATCAAGGTATCCTTAACGAATGGCGCGGYGACGACTGGAACAGGCTCAGTTTTACCTATAATACAACACCCACGGCTGCATATACGTGCGCTACYCTGGTTYATTCTCRTGYTAGGACTCTGCCTGANNNCCTCCTACATCTAGTTATGCCCCAGCATATGAACGTTATGGCTCTAAAATCTCTGCTATCCATTTTATAGGCCCTAATAAACCATGGAAGTCCATCGCTTACCGCGCTCCTTTTTCTGGCCCAGAACCCGTCGATCCAAACGCCAGAGCCTACGATTACAACTCCTTGGTCGACCGCTGGTATTCCGTGTAYGATAGGCAYTATCGCGCTCCTATCGTCGTTCCAGAGACACCCTTCGAAGTSAGGTATTATGCCCCGGCTTGGGAYGCGCCCCCWCCTCCAAGGGATCAACMCGGYCGTCCACCAGGCGGWCCTCTCAGCTTGGAGGATCTCCGTGAAATGGCTATCCGGGGTCTAAACGCATCTTCGTCRTCTTATGGTTATTCTGRACCGTCCGATAACACACCCGGAGAAGGCGAATATAGGAGTTTACCTCTAGATGGCCGAGTTGACTTGATCCGTCCTCGAATTCCATTGCAGGAGGCCATTCCCGAATCTTCATCGCCGCTTCCTCTGGATACAGCAGACACATCTCAYCCCGTTTTGCAAACGCTACCTACCCCCGGACCAAACGAAATTCCTCCGTCCCCGCATCTACCGCCTCGGTCTTTGCCCCCGTTTACCCCTGGACCACCCCACGACGATAGTGGCAGTGGCGCCCAGTTTKCTTATTTCCAACAGGGACAAGGGCAGGGTTCACGGCATCACTTTGTCGCGGAGGACTCTTCGCCGTGGACAYCTCCGCRTAATCCTCCGTGGGATGGCGGACATCAYCACCATGTAGTCGATGARGGTAGTTATGATCAGAGCAGCGGGGGTGAATAYTGGGATTCTGCGCGTGGTCAGACGCAYTCGCCAGTCCAGCAYCATCATCATCATCACCAGCAACNSCAGCCCGTCRCAGATCGGCGCGTWTCTGAGTATAGGCTCACTCCAGCTGCCAGTGAAAACGAGYACCCCAAGTTTGAGTACCARCCTTCCCCGGAAGCGAGACAACCTRTCRCTGAAAGCCATCACCATCATAMYCCYCCYCAGYYAGGTGCACMACCYCAAGCAGAACARTTCCGYCAGCCATCTCGTCGKACATCATGGGTAGAACAASCGYCGTCTCATGAACGAGGAGCGACCTTTCCTCCTGTTCATTATCGACATGGCGGTCATCACACGGTACATCATCCTAAACCCCACTTYGAGCGGCAYTCTCCCCCACAAACCCGACGWCACGACATTCAGCCTCAWCGGTCGACTCAYGAACATCGTCCCCAAGAACACTCGCATCAGTCGTATCAACATCAACCACAGCAGAGCTTCCATGATGCACGCCCACCCCACGTCGAACATGCACCTCAACCACCGCAGGAAAGACCCCGGCCCGCGTCACCTCCGTTGCTACTCTGGAATCCATCAGTTGACCCGCCGCCTAATGACCCCCCGAAGCAAGATGCTTTCCCCTCTGAYACTTACTTTCCGAACGCATGGGACTCYGCTGGTAGCCCCAACAAGGTCCAAAGTCCTGGAGATCACCCCGTCAATGAAGATGGATTTTTCCGACCGCCACCTGCGTCGGACATCCCGAATTCACTTTTGGAGCAAGGTCATTACAGGCAGGTTACTGGTGAAAGCGAAACTGGTTCTGCTCCTCAGCCTGATGCGACGAAGGTCAAGCATATCTTTCCCTGGGAGAACAAGCCTCGTTACATGCCTGGCAGGGCCTTCCCTGAAGGGGAGAAGCCCTCACCAACGCAATTTGTCCAGCCTTTAAAACCAGAGCCCCTGTCACCCAAGCCAGATACCGCCGTTCCTTCTACGGCCTCCCTCCCATTGTTCGCTCAACCTCCCGTCCCATCTGCTGTCTACGGCCTGCCAACTAACCTGGCTTTCGCAAACGCTTGGGATACAGTCCCTAGTATTCAGCGCTACGCTACTAAACTTGTTCGACCTGCTCCTGCGCCCCACTCTATGCCCGCGGCTGAATATCCTTCCTCTTCGTCAAGGCGGCGACGTGATTCGGCTCGTAGCTGGGACGAACGCGTCGCGGAACAGGGAAGTCAGGACGGGGACGATGAAGATGAAGGCGATGAGGTTGACAATACCGAACCGATTGCTGGAAAATGGAGGGATGATAGCGATCCTGAGCATAGCTCTCGCTCTTCGACCTCCCGTATCCGTTCACGCAGTGGATCTATCTCTGCGAGCTACATCATCAAGGGAAAGCGCAAGGAATATCGCGTTCGAGGCGTTCAGACTGTTCCCCCGGAAACAAGGAACCAGGCTGTTCAGGTGTCTATCGCAACAGATCCCCCTAAAATCCTCACACCGACGCCGAAGGAAAAGAAGGTGTCGCGTCAAGGCTCGGGCTCGGGCCTTGGGAAGAGGCATTGGAATCCAGCAACCTCGAACGTTCTGCCACCATTGTCTGTTCACGACGCTGTCACTGGAACTGATCCTCCTGTTGATCAACTTGCTGAGTCTCCGACGGTCTTTTCTCCCCAGGTCAATTCATCGGGTGCTATCCCCCCAGGTGTACGCTCTCCCAGGGAATTCCATTTCCCTACATCTCCGCCTCCAGGCCGCATTACACCGCGAGGTGCCCAAACGCCACCTGTGAGAACTGTTCCAACGAAAGGCAAGGCTTCTTCACCACCTGCTCAGGTCGTTTCACCCGATCCGGTACCCTCGAACAAGACCCCCGGTGCTTCGCGCAGGGGATCATCGACATCGGTCAGTAACAGTCGCCCGGCTCTCCCCGTCGATCCAGAGACGCCACCGTCTAGGCCACGCAAAGCCAACTCGCGCAGAGCGTCGAATTCTTCTACTACTTCGACACCGTCGTCAGCTGGCCCGATTTCGCCTCCCGATTCGCAGCAAATGGCTCTTCCCCCTACGGCGATTGCCTCGCCCACGGCCTCGACGTCTTCGACTATTAGGAGAGCAGGAAGGGTTTGGGACCCTGCTAGGGGCGTTGATGTGTTTAAGAAAAATTCTGAGGAGGTTCTCGCTCGATTCTTGCGGATGGGTTCATGGGAGGAGGGTGCGGACGCCCGAAGGTCCCCCGTCGCTTGAACACTTGCGTGAGTCTGGCCATTGTTCTGACTTTTTCATTTTCTCACCGAGCCCATAGTGTCGCATTTCGCGTTCTATAATATCTTTCCCTTTGTCTTCCCTTCGGACAGCCATCGCATTTTCGGACATGCCATTTCGCTGCACTCAAGTACTCACTTCCTTCCCAAAACGACTTCCACTCACACAGTGCATTTCTTGTTTCGCTGATTGTAAACTCATTTGCGACTTGATACGTTTCTGGTTTTACTTCCATGTTTATCATATACCCTCAAGCTCGGTGTCTTCCCTCATGCTGTGTCATTCATTCCTTGCAAAACTTTTCTCTTTTCTTTTATGCCTCATTATTCTCGATTCGTTCGCCCTTTCCCTCTTGTCAGCAATCTCCCCGTCTCTCTCCCTCTCTCTGAGCTCTGTGATGTCTCTCTTTTACCTCGTCTGTCCAGTGTACGCAAACAACATAGAATATCATTATCTTTCCTCTTCCAGAAGGTTGCCTGCCTAATTAGGCATCATAACTCTATTGGCGTGACGTCATTGCTGCTATTCCATGGCATTGGGATGATGTCACTGGAAAATGAATGTATAAATACTGAAGAGTCGACGCGACGAGCTCCAATTCATACACCACACTCCTCATTCTCTTACTCTCACAATCGAACAATACTCTCAATATGACTTCTTTGAACCAAGTACACGATTTAACGTAGGGCGTTTTTGGTTCTGCTTTCTTCCAAGTCAGCGATGCTTACAGCTTGAAAGGAACGTTCAACAACAAACCTCTGCTGGCGAGGCGCAGATTGAAGCCAGCGAAGCTGGTATAGGAAGCCAGGTCCAGCACAATGTCGAGCTCGCCCATGATGCCGCTGAGCACGCCGCTTCATCAGCTAAGGCGAGCATAGAATCTATTTGTAAGGCTCTTCTTTCTGCTAAGTTGCTTTGTCGTAGATGCATGGATCCAAGTTGACCGGCGAAGCCAACACTGCGGCTGGGAAGTTTCAGAAGGAAGTGACGGCGAAGACGAACGATGCCGTCGCAGAAGGTCAGCATGATGTTGAAGCCGCCAAGGCGGCTGGTGCAGGATACGTCGAGCAAGCCATGGAGATGGCAGGCAATGTTCTTGCTACGGCCCAGGTATGGAAACTCTGCCCAGTTATCATCGAAGCCGACCTGGCCCTTATGAACGTTTAGACGTACCTTCCTCCTAGTCTCGGAGGACCAACTCAACATTCTGGTGATGACCAGAACAAATCCGTGGTTGAGTCAGCGAGCACCACCGCAGCCAATATGGCGGCCTCAGTCCAGTCTGGCGCTAGCACCATCGTCGATGCCGCAAAGGACTTCTTGGCTTCCTCCAATAACGTCAGCATTCAGGATTCGGCGCAACCACACATCAACAAGGCTCGTGAGCTCGCCGGGCGTGTAATCGAAGGCGCCGGCGCTGGACCGGATGTTGCACCTCCTGCATCATCTACAGGAATACCCGCCACGAGTGCGCCCCTCGAAAGTGGTCCCCATACCATGAGCACGCCGTATCCATCGACTACGACTACGGTGGGATCAGGTGTGAAGATTGCTGAGATCGAGAAGAAGGACGTTTAAACACTTGCATTTTAATCTTCGGAACACTACTCTTCATGTATCGCGACGAATCATGGATAATATATAGGGCACCTCCTTAATTGAACAGGAGCACTTAGGGTTGATTGACAGGGAGTCAGGGACCATCGAAAGCTGTTGACTTCAACAGCCGCTTGCTTTCACCTTAGACTTTAGCCCTCCGGTCCCCAATATCAATGGTCAGCTTCAGAACAGTGCCTGGAAGGCGGATTGACTCAGCACCTTGACGATTAGGACTCTTTCGTAAACCTCGCCAAGCAAGGCTTGAACAGCTACACCTCGAATGGTTCGTCCGTGCATTCAATCTGGTCTTTGACATGATCACTTATCAGAGTCTTGATACTAGAAGAGGTGAATCCGATATTGTCAGTTTCGATGTGAGCTCACAAGTACCACAGACGAAACAGGATGGTGCATCTCACGGCACCAACGCGTCGTCGAACTCTCTGACAAGCGATCAATTCAAAGCGAATATCAGAGAAGCCGTCAAAGAAGGAGCCGCATCACTGATGGAATCAACGAAGGATTTCTTGCTCGCAGCGCATCAGCAAGGGATGAAGGGAGCGGCTCCGCATCTCAACAAAGCCAAGGAACATGCAGATGAAAGTGGTCTTGCGTCTACGATCGAATCGCAGGTGAAAGCCGCTGGGAAAGCCCATGGAGAGTCAGGTGGAAGGTTTGGACGCGATGAGGACCGTGAGGATGACAGTCGGGATAATCGATATAGAAGAGAAGAGGGCCGGGATAGTTCGCCTCGCAGAGACTGAGTTGAGCACGAATCAGCGTAGACATTGACATCTCCTGCTGGTGTGATAGCCGCGTGGCCGGGATACCATCACCATCAAACGCTTGACGCCCACCGTCAAACCTTCGTGAAATGACTCATTTTCTTTCCCCTGCAACCATCCACATCCTCTGCTTCAGTGTCACCACTACTGAATGTCATTACCAATACCAAAATCGTGTGATCAAGCTCAAGACTCAAGCTCAAGTGTGAAGAAAGTGTACGCTTACAACAACAATCGGTACCGCACGAGTGCAAGCAGAGTGCTAAACAACAAGGATGCTTCGTGCTTCACCAATTACCACTACCATTCAGTGCTCAAACGGCGTGATCAACACTCTGGTCCGAGAAAAGTGTGTGTTTACAAATATGCCGCACTGCAAGAGTGTGACTCAACAACTGGCTACAAACAAGACTTCGACTTGCGATGCAGTTCTACTGCACCATCTGAACAAAAACGTAGAATGGCTCTGGGAACGTGTGTGAAATAATCCACCGTATCTATGTACACGGTTTCGTTGAGAGTGGGAGCTTGGCCGTCAAATACCGCCGAGAAAGGGAACCAACGCATTCATCCTTCATGCTCGGCTTCTTCTTGAAGCTGTCGACCCCCCAAGTTCTGCAAGACTCCGCCGAAAAGCCAGATCTAGGATACCAGTCCAGATGTGAAGATGTTAGTGCATTGTGAAAATAAGTGGGATCAAGCTCACCAAAAANGCTCACCAAGAAAAACACGAAGAAGCGCCAAANCTGTCCACTCAACGTCAACATTCACTCCACCCCCTCCCTCCCTCTGAATCCCAGCATCGACAATACCGACGGCATCCATGTCACCCTGCCTATTTTCATTGGCTAGCTGAGGTGGTGGCTGGCAGATGAAGTGAGACCAAGAACAAGCAAAAGCTGACCTGCCACAGACCTGGAGATTGTGTTCTCGAACGTTGTGAAGACCTTGAAACTCATTGATAGTCTTGTCAAGAGGTGAGTACATATGAAAGCAAGATAATACGAGATATCACGTACCAAGGACGGGTCAAAAAGATAAAAAGGCCGGGCATACGGTTCGTATCGTCTGAATGAAGTAGCCGAAGTCGAGAAACCAGCTACCGCAAGGGAGCCTCTCTGTGTGCGTTTCGGAACGCGATATACTGGCATTATGCTGGAGGGGTTACACGCAATAAGGGCGGACGAGTGTCTGGAACTGGGGGGAGGAGGAGTAAGTGTGTTTTGACGATTGCGCATTCAAAGCTAATTTATGTAATTGGTTAGCAAAAATCCGAATTTGGGCAACAAAATTTGTGGATTCCACAGAATACCTCTTCAATGCGATGAATATTGTGGAAGAAGACATACATCGTCTGGGACGTCTCGTACATGCCCAGTGGATATCCCTTCGACGAGGATGGTTGTCGTTGTGACAGAGTGACACGTTACGGACGTGAGTCACACCTCTCCTCCTCGTACCATGATGACAGAGAAATTAACTGGGCAGACATACCTTATAGCGCAGTCCGGGCCACATCACTGTGTGACCAAGACATACTGTGGGCAGCAAGACGAGGTCGCCGGCGCAATAATCAAGCTGGAAGTGGTCGGCCTTTGCCAAGGCACAAGAGTCAACGTCCGCAAGTAGAACCAGAATGAGTCCGAGCACAAGTTGCGGTAAGTCGCGCATAACAGCTTCAGATACATGGTCGTCCGCATGCATTTTGACGGACATCCGACAAACATCCGCGTGGTTCGGTCGCGTAAGAGAGGAAGGTAGGATATTGGCTTGTTCGACGACCTGAGTACCAAAGTGGGTCGGTTGACAGCATGAACATATCGGCAAGATAGCCAAGACCGCCTCTCATTGACCAACAGTTTCTATGTCTCTGCGTGAAGAAGAGTTCTTTAGAGTTCTTAACGTCAACGAGACACGAGAGGTCGACGCACCAGTCACCGTCCTAATGGGCACTCTCAAAGGCACAAATGAAAGAAAGGTGAGCCGCCCTTCTGCCCAAAAATTCATACGACACCGCGCGTCCAGGAGTCAACGACATTCACCATTCTCTACGATACCAACCACCAGCACCCTTGGTGTGGCCACATCACCCTCCTCTACCTGCGCTTCCTAAATCGTGGGTGGCGCATCTGCAAATTCGCCGAACCTGTATGATACAGGCCAACGGACTCAGTTGCATCTGGGTGAATATCACGAGGGTATGTGTCGGGTGGTCTACGTCCAGGATTTCGCCAGATAAATTTTCTGGCCATCGCGGTCAGTGTCCCGTGGATGCTGAGGGTCGAACATTATTGTATCATCGGACAAGCAGACGTCGATAACGGTGGGTTCAAGAAATGGAGCGCAAGCGGAAGGCGCTTGTTGGGTCAACGATATGGTTTGGTTGAAGACCGCAGGAGTGGCCCACGAGCCGGTCTCTCAACTCATTTGCCCCCTAAAAACGTGGTCTCCCAACTCACCTGCTCTCCGTCGCGCAACATCGTCGTTTCTCAGCTGGACCGCCCACATTCTATTTTTCCTGCTAAACCTAGCCGAATATCGACAATATATACCCCCACAGCCTCACCTACTCGACAACACCTCAACCCCTCGGTTTCCATGCTTGAATCCCATTGACCATTCAACACGCCCGTCCTTTGAATTTTCCGACCGTGAAAATATATTCCCCGACGCCCAAAGTTCATCGTCTCTCTTCCTAATCGCACACCGCTCACCCAGTTGCCTCGTTCAAATGGATTTAGCACTGGTCGCCATCAGGAACGCGTCGGAGGTCACAATTTCCCAAGGAAAGCGAGCCACTGTCACCCTTCACGCCAAATCACTCCCAGAGTCCCAAAGACACAGTTATCTCGAATAACGTCTTGTAAAGCGCGTAAAAATACAAATAATATACAACTTCTCCTATGGCTCTCTGTCTATGCCGCTCTCTCATACTGGTTCGCCACTTTCATGGAAACCCCCAGCGCCTTTGCCGCGGTGAGTGGCCAGTGCGGATTTCTCAGAAGCTCACGAGCGAGGAGAATGATATCGGCTTTACCTTCTTGCAAGTACCCTTCCGCTTTCTCTGGATCCGAGATTAAGCCAACGGCACCCACGTTGAGGCTGGGATAGGCTTTCTTTAGGCTCTCAGCAAAAGGAACCTACACAGGCAGATCAAGACTGTCTCCCAACGTCAGAGATCAACAGAATAGCAAACCTGATACCCATGCGAAAACGGAATCTTCTGCTGAGCCCAGTTACCACCTGAACTGCAATCGACAAGGTCTACACCGATTTTGACGAGCTCTCCCGCCAGCACCTTGCTTTGCTCGATGCCCCATTGCTTCCACGTGCCATCGTCAGCTTTCTCCGGTCCTTCTGCCCAGTCGGACGCACTGATTCTGACGAATAGTGGCTTCGACCAGGCTTCACGACAACTTTTGATCACCCTTAAAGGGAAACGAAGCCTATTCTCGAGTGGTTGGCCTCCGTACGAGTCGGTACGAACATTCGAAAGATTCGAAAGGAAGCTATGGAAGAGATACCCATGCGCGCTATGTATCTCGATGAAGTCAACTGCGGGCGCGTCAATGCGGTTTGTGCTATGTCGATCACACCACTCATGATGAATGAGCATACTTACAGCCAACTTCTTCACAGCGTTCGATCGCTTCAACGAAGGCATTCTCAACGTAGGTCAGGTGCGCCTCATCCATTTCCTTTGGCGTTGCGAATTTATCAGCGAAAGGAATTGTACTAGGACCGTAAACTAGGATGTCCTTTCAGAGCAACAGAGAAAAGTAGCAATTAGATGCCTTACCGTCATCAGGCCAACCACCTTGTTCCACTGGGGCGGCAGCGTAGTTGTTTTTCACCCAAAGCGCGAGGGTAGAGGCCTTTCTACCCGCATGTGCGAGTTGGATGCCGATCTTCGTTCCTTGGGCATGACAGAACTGGACTATCCGTTTCAGAGGTTCGATTTGGGTATCCGTCCAAAGTCCCTGTGAAAGCATCGACGCCTCGGTTTTGATCAACGATGCGATAGCAATGACGACGAACAGCATCCTCTGGAGATATGCGACCTTCTGGGACGACGGACGTGGCTTCCATGATGATGGCACCGGCTCCTCGGGTTGCAAAGCCCTTACATACGCTGCGCGTCAAGGTGAATATCTATCGAGGGCAGAAAGACAGCCTTACGCCGATGTGAACGAGGTGCCAGTCGGTAGCATGCCCGTTAGAAGAGCTATATTGACACATCGGGGACTAGACTCTTGAACAAACGGTCTCAAGCATCTTGGATGAGGAGGACACACCACGAATATCCTGTTCTTGAAAGTAGTTCCCCCAATAGTTATCGGTTGGAACAGCAGAGGTATCTTTTCGTCCTAGAGCAAAAGTGAGCATAAATAAATACATGTTATATTCAAAGGACATCAGACGTGCGGGAGACTCTGATATGATCGTCCCAATTTCGGGGTCATTGAGAGGATAGAACTCTTTGGCACCAGGAACGGGTGCGTTGCTGGAGAGAGGCATTCTGGCAAGAGTCTCAGCGAGGGTTATGGGATGAGAGAACCTGTATTTATATGTTGGATGAGTAAGAAAGCTGTTTATCAGCGGACGACTACAAAGGCGTGATATCGGCCCCATGGCACATCTGTGGCACCGTGCAAACGTTCACAAGAATTTTGGGCGCTTGCATACGATCGACCTCAGAGTTAGTTGCCTTTTCTGGATTCCTACAATCCTTCCCTTCTGCCTACTGCCGTCCAAACCGCCGTGACTCTGCTCGCCGCCCCAAGTCCTTGGCTTTCTGGGTCAGTATATGGCAGAGACTGAGCCGAATGCAAACCATTCAGGACCCAACGATGCTGCTACAAGTTCCACACCGCAACAACCCGTGGCTTCTTCATCTCATGGACCGGCGACTAGTAGAAAGATTCTCATAACCGTAGAGTCTCCGGAAAGACCTGCTGGACGGAATGCCCAGGCGAAGAGGAGCGTCCGAGTCTCTTCTGCAGTAAACGAACCCCGGAGACCGTCGCATCCCTTCAACCCCGCAGAGTCGTCCAGACGCCCACGGATGGCATCAGGAAGCTCAGGCATGACTTCCTACACAAGCGGCACTTCCAGTCTAGGTGCTTTCTCCGACGAATATGATCTTTGTGAGTCCATAACCCCATACTCGTATTCAAGTCAGTACTGACGTATGTCATCCGCTCCGACAGCACATGAAGGCAAGTCTACCCGACGCCTCGTTAAATTTCCTCATTAACAGTACACTTCAGATCCACAAGTACTTCATGACGTACAAAAGGCTCTCAAGCTGAAGGCACGTCGTGAAGCTCGCATTCGAGCTGGGCTGCCTCCGCATCTTCCGAGAAATCTCCCAAGCTCACCATCATCCTCTGTCTCATCACCACCGCGACCCACTATCTACCGCACGTCACCCATCACTTCACCTTCACCCTCACCACAACGTAGACCCATTCTTACCAACTCCGAGGTCGATTTTGGTCCATCTACAGTTGCTAGCAACACGCCGGTAACACCACACCCTGTACCTTCGTCGATAGACGACGGCGACACTTTGGATTGGGCTGGAGACGCTTCGGATGACGAGAAATCAGACAAACGATGGTCTCTGTCCATTCACAGGCGTAAGGGCAAAGACAAGGCTGCAAATATATCAAACGTTGATCTCAAGAAGGCCGACGACGATTACCAGATGAAACTGATACACCTCAAGTCGTCGGCGTCTCCTCAGTCCTTGAGGAAGGCGGAGATTATCTCTCAGCAACTTGGACGACGATACAAACTTGTCTATGACCGCTTGGAAACGCCTTCGGTTCGGCTAAACCCTTTGAAGATATACAAGTGGCTTGAAGGACAGGATGCTCTTACACGGAGTGGTCTCGAGCACGCCGAACCTTTTACATGGCTCAGGCACCTCGAGAAGCGACGCGTGCACAAAGACGGCCCTAAATTTCCGTGGCATTTGTCTGCACTCGCTATGGAACGATATTGCCAATCTCAACACTACGAGCATTTTATGGAGACGATCCCCGAGTCACCTTCTGCCTCTCCGACTGGGGTTATCCTGAATGTATTACCCCCAATAGACGATACATTGGGCCTTCCTTTGCCAACAGACAGACCTGCTCCTGGGTCGGGCCGCAATTCGTTCGATGTCGATTCACGACGAAGTGGAGAATCTGTCTACAGTGCCATCAGTAATCCGGTTCATCCACCTCCTCCGGCATCTCCAACAGCCAGTTTGTCTCATCTTCGTGGCATGTCTACACGCATGAGACGTAATCTACCGACGAGTGAGGGTAAATTCTCTGCGCCTCACTCCATGTCAGATGCATCCGACAACGACCGGAGAAGCCCCGTACCCAGACCGAGAGTCAAGCGACGACGTCCCAGCGACCTCCATGTCATACTATCTCGCCTCTCTGTGGAACCACCAATGAAGGATCCGCCCAAAGAGCCCTTGGAGGACGATGACGGCGTGACGCCGAGTTCTGCTGTCATGCTTGGCCACATAGTGCCCGGTGTCATCCCATATACTGGTGCTGAACCTCCTGGTTTGATTGCTTCAAGGTTGGCTTCTCCGACAGTACCAGACGCATCTCGTAGGAAGCCACGAATATCAACGAAGTCTTCCATGAGTCTCCTGAATTCACAAGAGAAACGGCAGGCTGAGGAAAGGCTTCGTGAGGAGTATGACCATAAGTTCAAGTATGTTTACTCCTCAAACCTCATCTATTTCATTGTAATTAACATATTTTCAGACTGATGGAGGAACTCAACGCTCAGAATACCCGCGTCCGCCAGACACTGAATCGTATAGCTACCATTGTGCGGGAGCATGATACGCTCCAAGGAAACCTCATGAACATGCTTGGTGCTCCCCATACTGGGATGCCTCCAGATGTCCTCGACGCCTTTGGTCACGACCCATCCGCTGTAACAGGTTCCACTCGCAAGCTTCGTGGTTTCCGTGCAGTTGAAGATATCCACAACCGTGTCCTTCGTCAGCGCCGTGTCCTGGAACAATATATCTACAGTGCGGATGAGAAGACACCGGGTCCTATCAGGAGTGTTCTTAATGATCCTATCATGTCCCTCACTCGCTCTTTGGGAGCTATCACTGCGCAACATGAGGAGATTGTGGTTAAGGCTCATGAAGTCGCCAAAGTGCTCAAGGATGTAAAAGCGTTGCACGGAGAGGTCAAGGTAGAATACAACGACACGCTGGCACATACGTCGGTTGTATATCCAGAGGTAAGCGACTCTCTCTCCACCGAAGGACCTCGTTTGACACCCCTTCCTAGCTCTCTTACATCGTCGCTCTTGAAGAAAGCTACAAAGACCAGTACCAACAAGTTTGGGAATTCGGCATGGACGCACTTACCTTCCTCCTGGATCAAGTCACCCCCCTCTGGCGAACGTACGGAAAGACCATCGGTGTCGATGTTCAAGACTTCCTCATCATTCCCCTCTACCGCAACGAATTTACCGGCGAACCCAAACGCTACCCCATCAAACACCTCCCTCGTCGTTCCTGCCGTCATTGGCTAGGTTTCTGCCTTTTCTTCTTTATCTCTGCCGCCGTTTGTATCCTCCAACTTCGTGCGGCTCTCACATCGAGCCGGCACTACAGTCTGCATATCATCGCTCATAGTGGTTTTCGCTGGCTTATCGTTCCTTTCTTCTTGGTTGTCATCCTCATCCAATGGTCCGCCGTGTTGGTCGAGTTCCTCATTGTCCTCATGCAGCTTGCGGTTGCGACATGGTGGATAGGATGGATGATCAGAGTCCTTGACTAACTCTCTCCTCACTCGCTTTTTGTTTTATATCTGACAACACTGCTCGCTACTCGCTATCGTCATCATCATCATCATCACTTTCTTCTTGCATCACTTATTCTTATTGTCTAATACTTTCATTCATATTCATTGGCATTAAGTTATAAATTATACGCATTCTTTCACTCTCATCCTTAAACACAACCACTGTAATATGAAGATGAATCTACTATTTCGTAGTGCCTTGGCTGGATTGGGCGGATTGGGCGGTACTAGAGGGGGTGACGGGCTGATAGTATGAACGGTGCGTTGAACCTGTCGATCGTAAAGGTTGCGGGATATCTGGATTGGCTTTTCCAGACTCTACACACGGTCGACAGAAGCCTATTCGAAATCGCGTGAGTACTGATACAAGACGAGGTTGGAATGAACGATATGACTTACGACCACCCATGATCAACGGAACGTCAGTCATGTCACACGAGAAACACGCGATCCTGGGGAGAGGCTGTTTAGGTGGCTTGACGCGCTGCTTTTTGGATGGGGGAGGACCAGGTGTTGGTGTCGACGTTGATGTCGACGGTGTTGATGACGCCGTTGCGATGGGAGGTGTAGGATATGGTGTTGTTGAAGATGATGATGCGAGAACGGATGGTATCGTCAATGGCGGAACTGGTAATACAGAGGGCGGTTGACTTGTAGTACTAACGACAGAAGGTCCTGCTTGAGTTACTGGAGGTGGTTGTGGTTGTGGTGTTAAAACGAGGAACGATGGCGGAGCAATCTTGGGGACAGCAGCAGGTTTAGGCTTCGGTTCGCGTTTGGTATACTTGCGTTTTGGTTTTACACCACCTGGAGCGGTGGGATCGATGGATTTCATCGTGAAATTGGGGGCAGAGAGCTAAGGTGAGGTCAATATCAATTCCACTTCGAACTGCTTTTGTTCGACTCTTACAGTTTGTAATTCAGTGAGTAAGGGGCCTTCCCGTATACGATGAGCGAGGTAAACCCGACTCGGTTGCTGCATCAATAGGAAGTTAGTTCATCTCGCACAGATATGATCGTTGGCCACTCACAAGTCTGCTCAAGTATTGGCGGTTACGCGACACAGTTTCTTCATCTCCCATCCATTTTGAGAGTGTCTCCCAAAGCGTGACTGGAGCCGACTTGATTCGCATAGTAGCTACTTGCAGACATGGTGGCACGGGAGGTGGGGTAGCCGTCGTAGCCGTAGCCGTAGCCGTAGCCGTAGCCGTAGTGGTCGTAGTTGAAGTGGTCGTAGTCGGAACAGGGGCAGCAGTAGTCGAGGGCGCCGACGCGTCGGTCTCCGTAGAGAAGGGTATAGGTGCCGCGATCAATATGTCCTGATACGTAGAAAGTGTGTTATTCGACATTCTCTCGCAGACGACTTGACATCTCGGGAAGAGGAACCTGTCATATGGGCACTCTGGAAACTCAAGGACGAGGTCAAAAGGTCTCACAGGCTGCTGTAAGGAGCCAGGTTCGAGGGAGGGGTTCATAGAACCGACTGTAGCTAGCGATTGGATGAGAAGACCAAGAGTTTTGAGTTGATCGGGGGTTGCTCTGCCTGTGGCTGCTAGCTGGAGAAGGTTGGCGAGAGTTGGGTTGGTCGAAGCCGCTGTGTTGACTTGATTGATAAGTGCAGGAGTTATTGAGCTTAGAGGAGACATCTGAGCAGCCGCGGGTGGTGCATGTGTTGACGATGAGGACGNCCACTGGGCTGTGGGGTAGCCTGCGCAGGTTTTGCAGTTGTGTATCCAGCTGAAAGAGACAATGTTGGCAGCTGAGACTGCGGTGGCTTTGGAGGTAGATAATGCACCTCGTAGAAGAGGGTATCAGGGAAGATGACGGGGCCTATGTGAAGGTCGCATTTTCCTCTCGTCTGGATGGTGTGAGGAGGGGGAGTAACCTCCTGTGACTTTGTACCGCGAGCCCTACTGGAAAACTTGGGGAATGCGGACACCCAGAAATCTCGGGCTATGGAAATGTGGTGAGCGGCGAACTCGGGGAACGCAATCAATGAACTCACTGACTTTGACGCAGCGACTGGAGAGTTACACAACTATGTCACAAGTTAGTTGGTGGCAAACTCAGACATGGTGAAGAAGGAACCTTTCTGGGATGCTTTTGAGCGAGTCGACATCGTTTCCTTTGAGCTCCCAGTTTGGCGTCGCCGCGATTGGCAGGGGCGGACGATGCATGCGACGGTGAACGCGGTATTTGTCCTTGTTGTGGTATTCCTGCGCCTTCCTCAGAGCTTAGCTTGATGTCATGAAGATCTTACTCATCCAACGTATAAATACAGGTTTTCTCATCAACACGGCCTGAACTAAGATTATCACCAGAATGCCTCTCTCATGGAACGCACCCGTTCCTGATGCCAAAGAGTTTTATCCTCTCAACGACCCCGAAATTGGGACAGTCATATCAAAGTCTCCTGCACGTCCAACTCTTCTTACAATTAGCCATCATGCATGTGTACTAACGCTCACAAAACATTCAGGATGAAAAGGTACCTCTGCTGTTCCAACCAATAACAATTGGGGGAACAACTTTTAAGAACAGGATATTCGTGGTGTGTTCTGTTCATACCACAAATACTTGAAATCGTTTGCTTAAGAGTCTAGTCCCCCATGTGTCAATATAGTTCTTCCAACGGCCATGCAACCGATTGGCATCTCGTTCACATCGGTGTAAGGATAGTTGTCTGCCTTTAATATGCCCTCCTTGACAGGCGTATATAAGGGCTTTGCGACGCGAGGAGTTGGCGCCATCATCATGGAGGCCACGGCCGTCGTCCCAGAAGGTCGAATATCCCCAGAGGATGCTGTTCGTCGTCGATTTCAGATTCATCATTTTCCACCATTGTGACATCAATGCTTCCACAGGGACTCTGGACGGATACCCAAATCGAACCTCTGAAACGCATAGTCCAGTTCTGTCATGCCCAAGGAACGAAGATCGGCATCCAACTTGCACATGCAGGTAGAAAGGCATCCACTCTCGCGCCTTGGGCTAGAGGTGATGCCTATATTGCCCCAGTGGAGCAAAATGGTTGGCCCGATGACGGTAAGGATTTGGACTATTGCTTTTCTCTGTTGCCCTCAAAGGAGCGTAGTTTATGGCCCAAGCACCCTTCCATTCCATGAGAAGTTCCCGACCCCAAAGGAAATGGATGAGGCGCACCTGACATACGTTGAAAACGCATTCGTCGAAGCGATCGAACGCTGTGAAGAAGCTGGCTGTAAGTCCAATCATCCAATCATTAGTTCGCTGATCTAACACAAACTGCATTGATATACTATACCCACAGTTGACTTCATCGAGATACATAGCGCGCATGGGTATCTCTTCCACAGCTTCCTTTCAAATCTTTCGAATGTTCGTACCGACTCGTACGGAGGCCAACCACTGGAGAATCGACTTCGCTTCCCTTTGAGGGTGATCAAAAGCTGTCGCGAAGCCTGGTCGAAGCCACTATTCGTCAGAATCAGTGCGTCCGACTGGGCGGACCGACCGGAACAAGGCGATGATGGGTTATGGAAGCAATGGGGCATCGAGCAAACCAAAGTGCTCGTAGGAGAACTCATCAAGATCGGCGTAGACTTTGTCGACTGCAGTGCAGGTGGTAACTGGGCCGAGCAGAAGATCCCGTTATCGCATGGATATCAGGTTTGTTTCTTCTGCTGATCGTCTGCTTGTGGGGAAAGACCTCATCGACCATCTTTGGATACAGGTGCCTTTTGCGGAGAGCCTCAAGAAAGCCTACCCAAGTCTCAATGTGGGCACCGTCGGCTTGATCTCGGATCCAAAGAAAGCGGAAGGGTATTTGCAAGATGGAAAGGCTGACGTTATTCTCCTTGCTCGTGAACTTCTGAGAAACCCACATTGGGCACTCACTGCGGCGAAAGCGCTGGGGGTGTCCTTAAAAGTGGCCAATCAATATGAGCGAGCCGTTGTTTAGAGATAGAGAGGGGGATAGAGCCATAGAAGAAATTGTGTATTATTGAACTTTTTTTGTACGAGTCTGACAAGGCATCGAATTTTATAAGACATTATTCGAGATAATTGGGAGCCTTTGGATGCGATGGTCGACAGCCTGTGGTTCGTCTTTCTCAGAAAAGGGTGGCCTTAGGTTGGCGACCGCCTAGTTCTTTACTTGAACGAGGCGTAGTATAGGCGAGCAGCCCGAGAATACGAGGGGGACTTGGACCTTTGGGCGTCGTGGAATAAAATTCACGGTTGGAAAAATGAAAGAACTGGTGCGTAGAGAGATCGGTCGGAGTCAACCTTGGAAAACGAGGTGTTGGAGGGTTGGCGAGTAGATGAGGCCGTGCGGGAATATTTTGTCGATATTCGGGTGGAGAGAACAGGAAAAACAAAATGTGGGCGGTCGAGCTGGAAAACGGCGATGTTGCGCGACGGAGACCAGGTGAGCTGGGAGACCACGTTTTTAGGGGGCAAATGAGTTGAGTGGCCGGCTTGTGGCCACGCCTGCGGCCTTCAACCAAACCATACCGTTGACCCAACAAGCGCCTTCCGCTTCTGCTCCCATTTCTTGACCTGATCATTATCGACCGATAATGTCTGCGTTTCCGTTACTTCAGCAATGCTCAACCCTCAGCATCGATAGGACACTGACCGCGATGGCCAGAAAAATTTCTCTGGTCATATCTTGGACGTAGATCATGCAACCCCCATGGCATGGCCTTGTCATATCTGTCAGGATACAGAGTCCGCCGAACTGTACCATACAGGTTCGGCGAACTTGTACTGGATATCTGATACACCATCCCCGATTCAGCAAGCGCAGGGCACAGGAGGGGGGTGATGTGGCCACACCACGGCCGAGGGTGTTGATATCGTAGGGGATTGGCGAATGTACCATGGTTTCAAACAACTGGGCTGGACGGACCGTGTCGTATGAATCTCTTGAGCAGAAAGGCGGCTCACCTGTTTTTTTACTCCTTTCTTTGAGAGTGAGTGCCCCTTCGGACAGTGACTGGTGCGTCGACCTCTCGTGTCTCGTTGACGTTAAGAACTCTAAAGAACTCTTCTTCACACAGAGACACAGACACTGTTGGTCAACGAGAGGCGGTCTTGGCTATCTTGCCGATATGTTCATGCTGTTAACCGACCCACTTTGGTACTCAGGTCGTCGAACAAGCCAACATCCTACCTTCCTCTCATGCACGACCGAACCAGTTTGTCGGATGTCCGTCAAAATGCATGCGGACGACCATGTATCTGAAGCTGTTATGCGCGACTTACCGCAACTTGTGCTCGGACTCATTCTGGTTCTACTTGCGGACGTTGACTCTTGTGCCTTAGCAAAGGCCGACCACTTCCAGCTTGATTATTGCGCCGGCGACCTTGTCTTGCTGCCCACAGTATGTCTTGGTCACACAGTGATGTGGCCCGGACTGCGCTATAAGGTATGTCTGCCCAGTTAATTTCTCTGTCATCATGGTACGAGGAGGAGAGGTGTGACTCACGTCCGTAACGTGTCACTCTGTCACAACGACAACCATCCTCGTCGAAGGGATATCCACTGGGCATGTACGAGACGTCCCAGACGATGTATGCATTCTTCCACAATATTTATCGCATTGAAGAGGTATTCTGTGGAATCCACAAATTTTGTTGCCCAAATCCGGATTTTTGCTAACCAATTACATAAATTAGCTTTGAATGCGCACTCGTCAAAACACACTTACTCCTCCCCTCAGTTCCAGACACTCGTCCGCCCTTATTGCGTGTAACTCCTCCAGCATAATGCCAGTATATCGCGTTCCGAAACGCACACAGAGAGGCTCCCTTGCGGTAGCTGGTTTCTCGACTTCGGCTACTTCATTCAGACGATACGAACCGTATGCCCGGCCTTTTTATCTTTTTGACCCGTCCTTGGTACGTGATATCTCGTATTATCTCGCTTTCATATGTACTCACCTCTTGACAAGACTATCAATGAGTTTCAAGGTCTTCACAACGTTCGAGAACACAATCTCCAGGTCTGTGGCAGGTCGGCTTTTGCTTGTTCTTGGTCTCACTTCATCTGCCAGCCACCACCTCAGCTAGCCAATGAAAATAGGCAGGGTGACATGGATGCCGTCGGTATTGTCGATGCTGGGATTCAGAGGGAGGGAGGGGGTGAAGTGAATGTTGACGTTGACTGGACAGTTTGGCGCTTCTTCGTGTTTTTCTTGGTGAGCTTTTTGGTGAGCTTGATCCCACTTGTTTTCACAATGCACTAACATCTTCACATCTGGACTGGTATCCTAGATCTGGCTTTTCGGCGGAGTCTTGCAGAACTTGGGGGGTCGACAGCTTCAAGAAGAAGCCGAGCATGAAGGATGAATGCGTTGGTTCCCTTTCTCGGCGGTATTTGACGGCCAAGCTCCCACTCTCAACGAAACCGTGTACATAGATACGGTGGATTATTTCACACACGTTCCCAGAGCCATTCTACGTTTTTGTTCAGATGGTGCAGTAGAACTGCATCGCAAGTCGAAGTCTTGTTTGTAGCCAGTTGTTGAGTCACACTCTTGCAGTGCGGCATATTTGTAAACACACACTTTTCTCGGATCAGAGTGTTGATCACGCCTTTTGAGCACCGTGGATGGCAATGGTAATTGGTGAAGTACGAAACATCCTCGTTGGTTAGCACTCCGCTTGCACTCTGCCACTCTTGCAGTACCAATTGTTGATGTAAAGGCACACAGCTTGATTTTTACTTGAGCTTGAAGCCTGAGGCTTGAGCTTGATCACACGATTTGAGTATTGTGAATGACATATTCAGTGGTAACACTGAGACAGAGGATGTGGATGGTTGCAGTGGAATGAAGATGAGTCATTTCACCGAGGTTCGACGGCGTCGATCACATTTTCCACAAGCGCCCAACATACGCTTTTTGCCTCCTTCAAGTCTCCTTTCCGTGCTTGATGACGACGCGAGTCAGTGAGTTCAAGTTTGCCGCGTTGGCTTGCACTTGTAACTGACTTGAGCACTGCAGATAAGCGCGGGACGATCTTCAAGCCCGTCGCCAAAGCAAAGTCCCGCGGCCCATCGCTTCCCCGTCAACCTTCCGTACCCTCAGACTCCAATCCAAATCCCAATGCAGGACCCAGCGTCCATGACTTTTCGTTCCAGACGGCACCGTCTTCGTCGCGTGACATGCCGCCTCCGTCTTCGCTCCCCTCGGACATGTCTTCCTCGGGACATTTCTCCGTCTTGACTTTCAGTAGTCCTGTTCTACCCCCTACAACCCCCACTACGGTGCCGCGTCCTCCTCAACCACGGCCTCTTGCCACGCCCCAGCCACCACCCCCAAGAACACCCAGTGTTCCTCCGCTGATCGCCTCTGCTACCCCAAGAAAACCGACTGTGATAACACCATCGGCGCCCCCGACTGTTGCTGTCGTTCCTCCCGTAATCAGCTCACACGCGGCTTCAGCTTTCGCTATCGGTGAATCCAGCACACTCGGGCCTTCCCCCTCGAGTACCACACCGATTAGTGCTCGCGTTGATCAACCCACCGACCCCTCCATTTTGCTATCTCAGCCTGTGGAGACGACTCAAAGCGACGCGTCAGTTGATAGTTCTAGTAATCAGCAACCTGAATCTCTCAGTGAGAACCAACCGTCACATCCAAAGCGCAAGACGACCAGGAGATCTACAACACCCCAGCAAGACACTCCGTCCCAAGCTCCCCAACATCCAAAACGTCGAAAACGAAACCCTCCCTCAGATGGGGATGCAGCCACACCTACTACGAATACACGACGGCGCAGAGCTACAAGCCCGAACTTGCCCAAATTCAACCCAGAGGATGGTCCTGGCGAAGAGCTTGACCCCACTACCATTACAATGGCTGCGCTCTGCAGCGATACAGGGCAGGGGCGTATCTCTTCCAAAGCCGTGGAAATCCAAGACAATTTCGTCTCCTGGAAATCTCAAAGTAGGCAACAGAGGGCTAGAATGAGGGAACTCGCAGAGTTGAAGAAGTACGGCAAAATCACCGAGGACGGCGAAGGGGATGTCCCGCTCAGTGGAAACGCTGCAGGTGGTCTTTCGAACGCGCCTGCCCCGAACGAATCTCAATCGCTTGCCGGAGCAGACTCTGGCGACGAAGAAAACAACAATGAATTCGATTACTCTGACAATTTGCCTTCGAACCGTTTCAACGTACAAGTCCGGATAGGACCTAATGGCGAAACGATCATCGACGAAGAGTCACTTGTCATTGATCGAGACCAAGATGTCGATACGTCGGAGTATACCCATGTTGTCGAGTCCGATACGAGTAAATTTGTCAACTCGGGGACGTACCGTAAGAAATGCCGTGGTTCTCGATGGAGTAAAGAGGAAACGGAGCTTTTCTATCATGTATGTCCGCCTTTAGTGTCAATTCAATGGGACGCATTGCTAATATCAAAGTTTCATAGGCCCTCTCACAGTATGGGGAGAATTACGAACTCCTAGCATTTGTGCTACCAGGCCGCGACCGAACGGCGTGCAAGAACAAGTTCAAAGCCGAGGATAAGAGGAATTCAGCTAGGATAACATACTGTCTAAACAATCGCATTCCAGTTGGTACGTCACTCCTCTTTTGCCTTGCGTCTCCCACCTTGTCAAAAATCTAACGATACGGATATAGACATCTCCACATTATCGCGTATGACTGGCAAAGATTTCACCGGTCCATGTCCGGAAATCCGTACACCCGCACCAAAAGCTCCCCCTGTTGCACTAGCACCGACAACCGATGCGGCGACCTCGCAGAAACCGTCCGTGAAGGTGAAGAAAAGGAGTAGGAGCAGGAGTATGGCGTTGAATGATGATGTTCAGATTATTGGGAGTGCGGATACGTTTGTTCAGGAAGATGATTGATGATTTGATGAACGATGAGTGAGTGGGTGGACGGTGGAGGAAAGGTGGTAATTTATCAAGTTAAATTTATGTACTCAACGTTATAGGTATGCTTTATGTAGCCGCTGTATCATGTACGCGAAGAATTGGTTCATGCTCACTAGCAGGCAAAGACTTCACACGGCTGTTTGACATCCTCGAAAGAACAACGTTGCCACCTCCAACGAACGTATTGAGTAAGTATCCAAATTTTGGGGTACCCGACTGGACGAGGCCGTAACTCAAGTCCTCAGAACCGACGATTTACAGTTGGCTTACCACTGAATCCACAGCTCAAGCGTGACGGGCTGTATTGTGGGATGGGCCACAATGTAGCGATTGATACAAACCTCATATTCATCTGACGCAGGTATGTAGCCATCTATCTGATGCAGCATGCCACTGTATAGAGTTATGAACACGTGCAATGATAATGATACTGTCGATTCGATCTTTCCTTGCAAATTTGAATGGATTCCGGTTCGCCGCCGCTGAATCTGCCTAAAAGGATCAAGAGATACTTGGACTGAATATGGGATTGTCTTCCCAGAAAAGCGTTGGAGGGACGGAATGACGGGTGGATATCCCATGATTTGTTGATGGTCACATCTTCAGGGGACCGATGGGACCAGTGTACGAAGTTGGCACGAGTTCGGAAACAGCGTTTGATCTGACGTGTATCTGACGGTAAAACTGGGACGCCTTGACGTTCGAACTCAGGAAGTATCTCCTTTTTTGAAATTTACAGAACTGGATCATCTACATAGATAAATTGCAAGAGCACGATCTCTCGAAGGCAGACACTTAGGAGCTCGTCGCCAGTACTTTGAGCGCATTCTCGAAGTCGGCAATAATATCGGAAATGTTTTCGAGACCTACAACAACATCTGGCTGAGAGGTTTAATGCATGGGAATTGGGCACACATACCCTAATGAGATCAGGTGTGACGCCGCATTGACTTTGCTCCTCTAGCGACATTTGCCCATGTGTGGTAGACGCGGGATGAATTACGAGGGTTTTCGCATCGCCTAGCGTTCCAATCAGAGGCATCGCGCGCCATGACGACATATTGACATACCAACATTCGCCAGATTGCTAGTAAGGCGTAGGCCGTCCACAACCTTACATGCAGCACTAGGTGGGAGCCGATCCTGCGCCTGTATGGTAGCGGGAGAATCCGTGTTGGGCTCCTTGACTCCAAACGACAAAACGCCACCAAAGGCATTTGGGCGGAGTAGCTCAACAGCAGTCTTGTGTGAGGGATGAGACTTGAGCCCAGGATATGACACCCAGGCTATGGCAGCAAACGGGTTCATCGCCGGTCCGATGTCACGCAGCATCTATGACACCAGAAGTAGTCAGCAGCCTTCCAGGTAATGTCTAGATTAAACAGCACACCTCCAGGCGCACACATATAGCAAATGCCTGACGGCCAAACTTTTCAGCAAACACAATGCCATGATAACCTTGCGACGGTTTCGTGAGAGTTGGGAATTTGTCGACGGACAAGGGGGACAGCCAATCGAAATTTCCTGAACGTGGTATGATTATATGTTTGAGTCGAAACCGAGACTTCTTTCACTGACCTGAATCGATAACGACACCTCCGATCGTGGTTCCATGACCACCAATCCACTTGGTTGCACTATGGACTAGATATCAACAGAACTTAGGTCAATATCTTGACTTTCGGATGAAGTGGGTCGTGACACACCAACAATATCGGCCCCCAGCTCAATAGGACGGACAATATAACCTAGGTATGATATTCAATTCCAAATAATATGAAAGGAAACATGAGTACAAACCACCCATGCCAAACGTGTTATCGATGATGAGAGGGACACCATATTCGTGGGCGATCTTCGCAATTTGATCGATTTGAGGAATAGCAAAGGAAGGATTGGAAATTGATTCGATGTAGATGGCTTTAGTGTGCTCGTCTATAGCGGCGGCAAATGCAGACGGGGGAGGTGCATTGCTCGACGAGGTCGGCGAAGACACAAACTTGGTCGTGATCCCAAGACGAGGCAATGTCACTGAGCTGAGGTCAGACAAAATCACCTGTGTACCTAAGAAGACGTGCCATGGGATTGTTTGTAGGTCTGGGGGGACAGGGTTAGACGTGTGGAAGGGCACGGATAGTGGAAGAAGACTTACCCCTCCGTAAAGTTGAGTCGACGCTACGATATTATCGCCGCTACCTGCAAGCGCTAGGATGGCCATGATCTGTGCAGACTGCCCAGACGCGGCAGCAACGGCAGCAACGGCGCCTTCGAGAGCTGCCATACGCTCCTCGAATACTTGCTGTTGGAGAGGTGAACATGTGTAGAACGACATGATACGAGATACAGACCACGGGGGTTTGCGACACGACTGTAGACGTTGCCTACAGCTCTGTGACCGAACAGATCAGCACCGTGTTGGGTGTCATTGAAAACGAAGCTCGTTGTTGCATAGATAGGAGGGGCACGCGCGTTGGTAGCACGGTCCACAGTTTGGCCTGCGTGCAGTTGGAGAGTTTCGAACTCGGGCGTTCTTCGAAGTGCACAATGAGTATGATGCTGAGGAGAACGACAAAACTATTGCTCACTTGTACAAGTTGGATGTCATTTTGTGGGCAAAAGGTGAGCAGGTGGTGGGGGAAGGAAACGAGACGTTTTTGGTGAGTCCTTGGGCCTTAGGTCTAATATTAAGTATTAAGATCAATGTGAGGAAGCCAGATATTTCGGCTACTCAGTGGGGCAATATGCTCACGTTTGATCAAACCCACATGTTCAGGATACACTTAGGACGCCCTACATAGAAGGCAGGAGGACACTTGGGATAACATGGCTCCCACCAATCCCACTATTGGTTTTCGGGCTTTTATCCTGTTTAGTATCGGCCTGTGTACATGGAATATTTCTCGCAGTAAGTTATGGTATCCTTGAAGAATGGCACTGATACTAACCAGTAAACACTGAGTAGTCCTCCAGGTTGACGATGTGGCCGAATACTACAGAGGTGGCGATTACCCCATAGAGCTGCCAGTGGGCGACCTAGACTTGGTCGCAATGACTCTTCAAGAGACCGTCCACTACTCCCTCAACCTAGCAGACACTCTTGCAAACGAAGAATGGGAAAGCGTGCCGAATAGTGTTGGCGGCTTTGGTCGGACGCGTCTTGGATCCGAGAATCGACTGTTCCTCGTCACTCTGCACCACCAGATGCACTGTCTTCGATACATTCACCGAGACCTCTTTGATCCATCTGATCCTGAAGCTGGATCCCATCATGTTCATCACTGTCTGAATTACCTCAGGCAAACGATCCTATGCGAAGCCAACGAAAGTATCGAGCCGGGCGATTTTTTGGAGCGGGACTTTGAGGCAGACCGTAACGAAGGGGCTATGGTTTGTAAAGACTGGGGGCGCGTATACGATGACTTGGACGCTCGGTTTGAGGCCTTGAAAAAGTGGAAAGCAATGTGGAATTGAATATTTTGACATTACGTAATCTGGTCCACCCTACATCCCAGCTTTCCAACAAGCTAACTCGGCGGTGGGAGAGTTCAGGGACAAAGAAATCCAAACTTTGACTTGAATGTCTGTACTCACATGTGTCTATGTAACTTGGATTTCTTTGTCCCAAGTTCAATGATATATCTGAAAGCGTAAGGTGGGGGGGTGCCGCCTTTGGTCTGCTTTCTCTGCAAGGTGGGTCACGTGACATCTAATCACGTGAGGCTCAAGGAGGGGCAGAACAGGGGAGGAAAGGAGAGTTCTGAGCCCGTGCCTTGAAAGCTGAATGCAGAGCGAGAAAGCAAAGCCGGACCAAAGGGGACCGAGCGTGGCCAAGATGCTAGAATTCCGCTGGCTTGGAATCCCAGACCAACCAAACCACGCTAAGGGATGCGGAGGGTGGGTGAGAAAAAGTGGGGAGAGTTGGGATGGGTCTCTGAAAGAGTGAGGGAAAATCAACGAGACGCGACGCGTCTTCGGGGGCAATAGATGACTAATGAAGTCTCACGCACGGACCCACCGGCCGGACCGTTGAGCTTGTCCTTAGATACACCTGTCCACTCACGAGCTCGTGTGGGCGTATCACGCAACAAGCTAACTCGGCGGTGGGAGAGTTCAGGGACAAAGAAATCCGAACTTTGACTCGAATGTCTGTACTCACATGTGTCTATGTAACTTGGATTTCTTTGTCCCAAGTTCAATGATATATCTGAAAGCGTAAGGTGGGGGGGNTGCCGCCTTTGGTCTGCTTTCTCTGCAAGGTGGGTCACGTGACATCTAATCACGTGAGGTTCAAG